>CM043867.1:18972118-19125065 GCA_023846275.1 Vanilla planifolia | reverse complement strand
CACTCGAAACACGCATCACAACCTAGCCTGGGGTTCCAGGTAGCATGCCAGTGGGATTCGCCCACTCGAAACACGCATGGCGCCTACCAGTCACATGTACACTGTGGAAGCTAAGTCTGAACCGCACAGTTACCTACCACAACTACCCTAAAACATCATATAGGGTCCATAGTAGTCCGGTCCAATATGCCAATCCGTGAAATATGCCAACACTGAGTAAACTGACTCAAACCATGCCATTGCCATCCAAGCAACACAAACTGTACCAAAATTCTGACTATTCTGGTAGCACTTACCCCAAGTGTCACACTTCCTTCCAACTAATCCAGCTGCACTGAATTTATGGATAATTTCCAACAGTCAATTTCAACTTGGCTATGTGATTTCCTAAAATCACCTTTTTCTCACTTCAGGAACTTTTTAAATTCCAAAATCAATTTCCGCCCTTTATCCATTTTCCGAAATTCGGAATAAATTTCCGAATAAAATTTAAATTCCACAATATCCTTTTTCCAAAAAATTCGGATTAATTTCCGAAATTAAATTTTAAATTCCATATATTTCCCGAAAATTCGGATTAATTTCCGAATTAAATCTTTCCCTCCGCCCGTTCGTTCGCCCGAATCCCGCTGAATCGAGGACCCACCGGCCGAATATTTAATCCAATTTCCAGCCGACGTTTAGCATTTAATTATTAATAAATATTGAATAATTACAATTACTTAATTAACTAAACCGAATTAATCTAATCCATCTCCTTCCTCCGCCCGGCGCCCGCGAAACCCTAGCCGACGATTCCTCCGGAAAATTTCGTTTTCCCCGTCGATTTCCGGCGACCGAGATCAAAGAGAAGTAAAATCCGATGTTCGTACTATCCTAATTTGTCAATAATGTCACTAATTTCTAAGATTCAAATCAAAATTTCCGCCGAAGTTTCATCCAATCCTCATTTTAACAATTCTATGAAATTAAACAAATTTCAGCATTTGATACTATCTTAACATGATTAAGCACATAATCGAATCAACAATTGCTCGGTAAAATTTCCAAATTCGGCGGGTGTAATTTTTCCGAAAACCCTAAAATGCTAAAATCAATAATTTGCATTAATAAATTTCAAAAAACCACAATTCGCATGCTCCGGTAGCTAATTGCAAAATAATCCATATTTTTAATTTGCCAATTTAACTAATTTAAACTGAAATTTCCTACCTTTCTTCTCCGGCGACGGTGAAGCTCGCACGCGACCAACCGCTGCTCCTCGCCGAACGAAAACCGGTACCAATCGATTCTCCTCGGTCCCGCGAACCTCCAGGTACAAAAAGCCCCTTGAAAGGCTGCCGGAAAATATCGCCGTTCGCCGCGAAAGCTTCGTCTCCGGCCGTTCGAAACCCTAACCCTAACAGTCGAACAGTTCGGGTTAAATACCCCGCTTTAAACCGGTATTAACCCGTTAAGAACCCATTAAGTGCCGGTTGACCTTCTAATAACGCCGCTTAACCCCGATCAACCGGTTAATCTCCACCGCTGATCTCGTCCGTCCGATCCGCTTATCCGCGGCTTATCCAAACGCACGCGCAAACGCACTCGGCGAACCGCCCCCGCCTTCGCTGAACCGCTCCGGTCCGGTTTCATGCGCGGTAAAAAACCAATTTCCGGTTTAATGGACCGATTTAAATAGATTTTCGAATTTCCAAAAATCCAATTAAACAGGGAAAATTACTTAAAAATTCCTCGGTGCTCCTAAACATCCCCAGAAAAATTTCAGAAATTCCAATAGCCTCCAATTGAGCTCCTGGCTCAACCTACTGTCGATCTGAAATCATCCCAGCCAATTCGAATTATTGAAGATTAAACCTATAATATTTTACCGGGTATAACAATCTCCCCACCTTATCAGGAATTTCGCCCTCGAAATTCAGCAAGAAGTTCCGACCACTTTTCCGCAACATCCTGCTCTAGCTCCCAGGTTGCCTCCCTTTCGTCATGTCTATTCCACAGAACCTTGACCATAGGAAAACGACCTGTTCCTCAGCTGCCTGAAGAACTGAGATCAGGGGAATCTGCCTATTCAGACCAAAGTATATACATCCTCCGAACCAGGCACCCTGATCCTAACCTTCTTCTCGCAACAATCCAGAACCACTGCATGGTAGCACCACCAATCCATCCCCAAAATGATGTCGAACTCTGTTAGCGGCACACATATCAACTCTGTCACGAACTCGTGTCCACTAATCAGAATAGACCCATCAATCTTCTGAACAGTGGGAATCTCTTTCCCATCAGGAAGCTTAACCAGTAAGGGTTCTTTTAAATAACCCTTGGATCCTGATATCTGATTCCAATTCCTCTCAGCAACAAAAGAATGAGATGCACCAGTATCAAACAAAGTCACGCACTGCATGTTGCCAAAATAAAGCATGCCTGTGATCACCTCTGGTGACTCTGAAGCCTGCTGCTGAGTTAATGCAAATACTCTGGGCTGTCCCCCAGATGAACCAACCGGTCCTGTGATCCTCTGTTTCTTCCATTCTGGGCAGTCGTACCTTATGTGTCCTGGCTGCTGACAGTGGTAGCAAATCATCCCCCCTGTCCGAGTACCTGTCTGCTGCACTGGCCTCTCGAAAATAGGCCGTGGCTGGATCACGCCCTCCTGGGTACCACGGTGATCTCTGTGTCTCTTGTCCTTTTCGTTCTGTTGGGCATTTCTGAATCCCTTCCTCTTGTTGTGAGCCTCTCTCTGGGCCTCCATCGGATGTCAATAAGCTCAACAGATTCTCGCAGCCTCCACTAAGTCACGAAATCTGGCAAACCGGCTCACAACCAACTGACGCTTGCAGGCATAGGACGAAGTCCCTCCAAGAATATCTCACATCTGCGCTCCTCAGATGGTACCAGCTCTGCGGCATACCTCGCCAGATAAGTGAATCTCGATAAGTAGTCATTCACTGACATCTGGCCCTGCCTGAGGTGTATAAGGTCCCTCCTGAACTGAGACATGGCAGAAGCCGGAATGTAGCACTCCCTGAATGCCTCAACAAAGTCCTCCCAAGCTATCTCGCTGTTCTGGACCTCCACAAACACAGCGCGCCGCTGGCCTCTCCACCAGGTAGCAGCCTCTCCCTCCAATACTAGAGCAGCAAGTACTACCCTCCTGCCAAGTGGACATCCCAAGGCATCAAATAGCTCAAGCATATGAGCCATCCAGTCATCAGCCACCGCTGGGTCAGCCGACCCACTGAAGCTCCGCGGACGCAACCGCATAAAGGCATCGATCCAACGATCCACGGCTGGCTCAACTGGCAATGCTGGGATCGTCTCCGGGGTAGGAGTAGCAGATACAGGTCTGCCTCTAGCTGCTCACGAAAGGGAAGTCTCCTTGGTACCAGCCATACTGTCAAAAGCAACTAATCTGGCATTAGAGTCGTCATTTGCATTTGGCATACGGACTACCATAGTATAATAAAATGACCAACAGTTCTCCCCACCTTGGGTTGAACTTCTATACATGTCTAGCCCCACTATCTAACCTAGGGCTGAACTTCTATACATGTCTAGCCCCACTATCCTAACCTAGGGCTGAACTTCTATACATGTCTAGCCCCTCTATCCTAACCTAGGGCTCTGATACCACTCTTGTTACACCCCATTTTTTTCTAGGCTGATTTTGGGCATACATTTTTTTTTTTTTTTTTTTTTACATATAGACAGCTCAGATCGTCCCATACCAACCTGAGTAGCCTACGAAAAACATAGGATATAACACATCATTACACACCTACTTTCCTTAACAATGTGGATCCCATCTCCCGGGTACACCGTCAAATCAGGATTCATGACTCCTGAATTAACTGATGAACTCGCGCAATGTTACTCCTACTAGACCCAATACTCCTAACCCATACCAGTAGGAGAACCGGTCTAATAGAAGTCTGAACCCCCACGGTTAAGTTCCATAGTCATGTAATGACCTCACCATCAAAATAAAATACATAACATCCTCAGATAAATTATGGCACTCCACACACTATATCACCAAGGCAATAAAGTAAAACAGTGAATGGAAACTACGTCACAAGAATAAGATCCAAGTCCAACAAATACAATATCATCCAACTAGATACATAAGTCAGAATCACCCTCACATAATACAAGACAAAAATAACAGTCTCACTGAATACATCCAACAGCAACAATCAACTAACCAGAATGTCTCAGAAAATCACAGATCAGATCTCCTCCACTAGCCTACTGATCACGATCCCACCTAAAACTGGGTGGCGCCAAGTCTGCCGAGCCACTGGAAAAATATAGATAAAAAGGAATGAGCTACGCCCAGTAGAAAGACAGCTAGTAAAAACTCACATGCAAGAGAAGGATAATAGCAAAAGTATAGGAATACAGCATAACAATGTAGGGTGAAAAGGCACTCTCAGTCCCAGACTCCGACCAACCACAGTCACCCCAGTCACACCAGAGTAGCTCTCCTCTGGGCTTCCAGGTAGCATGCCAGTGGGATCGCCCATCTCGAAACATGCACGGTGCTTAGGCAAAGCATGCCAGTGGGATTGCCCATCTCGAAACACGCATGATAACGCCTAGCACCCGACACCTCAGCGTCTATATAGCATGCCAGTGGGATTCGCCCACTCGAAACACGCATGGCGCCTAGGCAAAGCATGCCAGTGGGATTCGCCCACTCGAAACACGCATCACAACCTAGCCTGGGGTTCCAGGTAGCATGCCAGTGGGATTCGCCCACTCGAAACACGCATGGCGCCTACCAGTCACATGTACACTGTGGAAGCTAAGTCTGAACCGCACAGTTACCTACCACAACTACCCTAAAACATCATATAGGGTCCATAGTAGTCCGGTCCAATATGCCAATCCGTGAAATATGCCAACACTGAGTAAACTGACTCAAACCATGCCATTGCCATCCAAGCAACACAAACTGTACCAAAATTCTGACTATTCTGGTAGCACTTACCCAAGTGTCACACTTCCTTCCAACTAATCCAGCTGCACTGAATTTATGGATAATTTCCAACAGTCAATTTCAACTTGGCTATGTGATTTCCTAAAATCACCTTTTTCTCACTTCAGGAACTTTTTAAATTCCAAAATCAATTTCCGCCCTTTATCCATTTTCCGAAATTCGGAATAAATTTCCGAATAAAATTTAAATTCCACAATATCCTTTTTCCAAAAAATTCGGATTAATTTCCGAAATTAAATTTTAAATTCCATATATTTCCCGAAAATTCGGATTAATTTCCGAATTAAATCTTTCCCTCCGCCCGTTCGTTCGCCCGAATCCCGCTGAATCGAGGACCCACCGGCCGAATATTTAATCCAATTTCCAGCCGACGTTTAGCATTTAATTATTAATAAATATTGAATAATTACAATTACTTAATTAACTAAACCGAAATTAATCTAATCCATCTCCTTCCTCCGCCCGGCGCCCGCGAAACCCTAGCCGACGATTCCTCCGGAAAATTTCGTTTTCCCCCGTCGATTTCCGGCGACCGAGATCAAAGAGAAGTAAAATCCGATGTTCGTACTATCCTAATTTGTCAATAATGTCACTAATTTCTAAGATTCAAATCAAAATTTCCGCCGAAGTTTCATCCAATCCTCATTTTAACAATTCTATGAAATTAAACAAATTTCAGCATTTGATACTATCTTAACATGATTAAGCACATAATCGAATCAACAATTGCTCGGTAAAATTTCCAAATTCGGCGGGTGTAATTTTTCCGAAAACCCTAAAATGCTAAAATCAATAATTTGCATTAATAAATTTCAAAAAACCACAATTCGCATGCTCCGGTAGCTAATTGCAAAATAATCCATATTTTTAATTTGCCAATTTAACTAATTTAAACTGAAATTTCCTACCTTTCTTCTCCGGCGACGGTGAAGCTCGCACGCGACCAACCGCTGCTCCTCGCCGAACGAAACCGGTACCAATCGATTCTCCTCGGTCCCGCGAACCTCCAGGTACAAAAAGCCCCTTGAAAGGCTGCCGGAAAATATCGCCGTTCGCCGCGAAAGCTTCGTCTCCGGCCGTTCGAAACCCTAACCCTAACAGTCGAACAGTTCGGGTTAAATACCCCGCTTTAAACCGGTATTAACCCGTTAAGAACCCATTAAGTGCCGGTTGACCTTCTAATAACGCCGCTTAACCCCGATCAACCGGTTAATCTCCACCGCTGATCTCGTCCGTCCGATCCGCTTATCCGCGGCTTATCCAAACGCACGCGCAAACGCACTCGGCGAACCGCCCCCGCCTTCGCTGAACCGCTCCGGTCCGGTTCATGCGCGGTAAAAACCAATTTCCGGTTTAATGGACCGATTTAAATAGATTTTCGAATTTCCAAAAATCCAATTAAACAGGGAAAATTACTTAAAAATTCCTCGGTGCTCCTAAACATCCCCAGAAAATTTCAGAAATTCCAATAGCCTCCAATTGAGCTCCTGGCTCAACCTACTGTCGATCTGAAATCATCCCAGCCAATTCGAATTATTGAAGATTAAACCTATAATATTTTACCGGGTATAACAATCTCCCCACCTTATCAGGAATTTCGCCCTCGAAATTCAGCAAGAAGTTCCGACCACTTTTCCGCAACATCCTGCTCTAGCTCCCAGGTTGCCTCCCTTTCGTCATGTCTATTCCACAGAACCTTGACCATAGGAAACGACCTGTTCCTCAGCTGCCTGAAGAACTGAGATCAGGGGAATCTGCCTATTCAGACCAAAGTATATAACATCCTCCGAACCAGGCACCCTGATCCTAACCTTCTTCTCGCAACAATCCAGAACCACTGCATGGTAGCACCACCAATCCATCCCCAAAATGATGTCGAACTCTGTTAGCGGCACACATATCAACTCTGTCACGAACTCGTGTCCACTAATCAGAATAGACCCATCAATCTTCTGAACAGTGGGAATCTCTTTCCCATCAGGAAGCTTAACCAGTAAGGGTTCTTTTAAATAACCCTTGGATCCTGATATCTGATTCCAATTCCTCTCAGCAACAAAAGAATGAGATGCACCAGTATCAAACAAAGTCACGCACTGCATGTTGCCAAAATAAAGCATGCCTGTGATCACCTCTGGTGACTCTGAAGCCTGCTGCTGAGTTAATGCAAATACTCTGGGCTGTCCCCCAGATGAACCAACCGGTCCTGTGATCCTCTGTTTCTTCCATTCTGGGCAGTCGTACCTTATGTGTCCTGGCTGCTGACAGTGGTAGCAAATCATCCCCCCTGTCCGAGTACCTGTCTGCTGCACTGGCCTCTCGAAAATAGGCCGTGGCTGGATCACGCCCTCCTGGGTACCACGGTGATCTCTGTGTCTCTTGTCCTTTTCGTTCTGTTGGGCATTTCTGAATCCCTTCCTCTTGTTGTGAGCCTCTCTCTGGGCCTCCATCCGGATGTCAATAAGCTCAACAGATCTCGCAGCCTCCACTAAGTCACGAAATCTGGCAAACCGGCTCACAACCAACTGACGCTGCAGCATAGGACGAAGTCCCTCCAAGAATATCTCACATCTGCGCTCCTCAGATGGTACCAGCTCTGCGGCATACCTCGCCAGATAAGTGAATCTCGATAAGTAGTCATTCACTGACATCTGGCCCTGCCTGAGGTGTATAAGGTCCCTCCTGAACTGAGACATGGCAGAAGCCAGAATGTAGCACTCCCTGAATGCCTCAACAAAGTCCTCCCAAGCTATCTCGCTGTTCTGGACCTCCACAAACACAGCGCGCCGCTGGCCTCTCCACCAGGTAGCAGCCTCTCCTTCCAATACTAGAGCAGCAAGTACTACCCTCCTGCCAAGTGGACATCCCAAGGCATCAAATAGCTCAAGCATATGAGCCATCCAGTCATCAGCCACCGCTGGGTCAGCCGACCCACTGAAGCTCCGCGGACGCAACCGCATAAAGGCATCGATCCAACGATCCACGGCTGGCTCAACTGGCAATGCTGGGATCGTCTCCGGGGTAGGAGTAGCAGATACAGGTCTGCCTCTAGCTGCTCCACGAAAGGGAAGTCTCCTGGTACCAGCCATACTGTCAAAAGCAACTAATCTGGCATTAGAGTCGTCATTTGGCATTTGGCATACGGACTACCATAGTATAATAAAATGACCAACAGTTCTCCCCACCTTGGGTTGAACTTCTATACATGTCTAGCCCCACTATCTAACCTAGGGCTGAACTTCTATACATGTCTAGCCCCACTATCCTAACCTAGGGCTGAACTTCTATACATGTCTAGCCCCTCTATCCTAACCTAGGGCTCTGATACCACTCTTGTTACACCCCATTTTTTTCTAGGCTGATTTTGGGCATACATTTTTTTTTTTTTTTTTTTACATATAGACAGCTCAGATCGTCCCATACCAACCTGAGTAGCCTACGAAAAACATAGGATATAACACATCATTACACACCTACTTTCCTTAACAATGTGGATCCCATCTCCCGGGTACACCGTCAAATCAGGATTCATGACTCCTGAATTAACTGATGAACTCGCGCAATGTTACTCCTACTAGACCCAATACTCCTAACCCATACCAGTAGGAGAACCGGTCTAATAGAAGTCTGAACCCCCACGGTTAAGTTCCATAGTCATGTAATGACCTCACCATCAAAATAAAATACATAACATCCTCAGATAAATTATGGCACTCCACACACTATATCACCAAGGCAATAAAGTAAAACAGTGAATGGAAACTACGTCACAAGAATAAGATCCAAGTCCAACAAATACAATATCATCCAACTAGATACATAAGTCAGAATCACCCTCACATAATACAAGACAAAAATAACAGTCTCACTGAATACATCCAACAGCAACAATCAACTAACCAGAATGTCTCAGAAAATCACAGATCAGATCTCCTCCACTAGCCTACTGATCACGATCCCACCTAAAACTGGGTGGCGCCAAGTCTGCCGAGCCACTGGAAAAATATAGATAAAAAGGAATGAGCTACGCCCAGTAGGAAAGACAGCTAGTAAAAACTCACATGCAAGAGAAGGATAATAGCAAAAGTATAGGAATACAGCATAACAATGTAGGGTGAAAAGGCACTCTCAGTCCCAGACTCCGACCAACCACAGTCACCCCAGTCACACCAGAGTAGCTCTCCTCTGGGCTTCCAGGTAGCATGCCAGTGGGATCGCCCATCTCGAAACATGCACGGTGCTTAGGCAAAGCATGCCAGTGGGATTGCCCATCTCGAAACACGCATGATAACGCCTAGCACCCGACACCTCAGCGTCTATATAGCATGCCAGTGGGATTCGCCCACTCGAAACACGCATGGCGCCTAGGCAAAGCATGCCAGTGGGATTCGCCCACTCGAAACACGCATCACAACCTAGCCTGGGGTTCCAGGTAGCATGCCAGTGGGATTCGCCCACTCGAAACACGCATGGCGCCTACCAGTCACATGTACACTGTGGAAGCTAAGTCTGAACCGCACAGTTACCTACCACAACTACCCTAAAACATCATATAGGGTCCATAGTAGTCCGGTCCAATATGCCAATCCGTGAAATATGCCAACACTGAGTAAACTGACTCAAACCATGCCATTGCCATCCAAGCAACACAAACTGTACCAAAATTCTGACTATTCTGGTAGCACTTACCCAAGTGTCACACTTCCTTCCAACTAATCCAGCTGCACTGAATTTATGGATAATTTCCAACAGTCAATTTCAACTTGGCTATGTGATTTCCTAAAATCACCTTTTTCTCACTTCAGGAACTTTTTAAATTCCAAAATCAATTTCCGCCCTTTATCCATTTTCCGAAATTCGGAATAAATTTCCGAATAAAATTTAAATTCCACAATATCCTTTTTCCAAAAAATTCGGATTAATTTCCGAAATTAAATTTTAAATTCCATATATTTCCCGAAAATTCGGATTAATTTCCGAATTAAATCTTTCCCTCCGCCCGTTCGTTCGCCCGAATCCCGCTGAATCGAGGACCCACCGGCCGAATATTTAATCCAATTTCCAGCCGACGTTTAGCATTTAATTATTAATAAATATTGAATAATTACAATTACTTAATTAACTAAACCGAAATTAATCTAATCCATCTCCTTCCTCCGCCCGGCGCCCGCGAAACCCTAGCCGACGATTCCTCCGGAAAATTTCGTTTTCCCCGTCGATTTCCGGCGACCGAGATCAAAGAGAAGTAAAATCCGATGTTCGTACTATCCTAATTTGTCAATAATGTCACTAATTTCTAAGATTCAAATCAAAATTTCCGCCGAAGTTTCATCCAATCCTCATTTTAACAATTCTATGAAATTAAACAAATTTCAGCATTTGATACTATCTTAACATGATTAAGCACATAATCGAATCAACAATTGCTCGGTAAAATTTCCAAATTCGGCGGGTGTAATTTTTCCGAAAACCCTAAAATGCTAAAATCAATAATTTGCATTAATAAATTTCAAAAAACCACAATTCGCATGCTCCGGTAGCTAATTGCAAAATAATCCATATTTTTAATTTGCCAATTTAACTAATTTAAACTGAAATTTCCTACCTTTCTTCTCCGGCGACGGTGAAGCTCGCACGCGACCAACCGCTGCTCCTCGCCGAACGAAACCGGTACCAATCGATTCTCCTCGGTCCCGCGAACCTCCAGGTACAAAAAGCCCCTTGAAAGGCTGCCGGAAAATATCGCCGTTCGCCGCGAAAGCTTCGTCTCCGGCCGTTCGAAACCCTAACCCTAACAGTCGAACAGTTCGGGTTAAATACCCCGCTTTAAACCGGTATTAACCCGTTAAGAACCCATTAAGTGCCGGTTGACCTTCTAATAACGCCGCTTAACCCCGATCAACCGGTTAATCTCCACCGCTGATCTCGTCCGTCCGATCCGCTTATCCGCGGCTTATCCAAACGCACGCGCAAACGCACTCGGCGAACCGCCCCCGCCTTCGCTGAACCGCTCCGGTCCGGTTCATGCGCGGTAAAAACCAATTTCCGGTTTAATGGACCGATTTAAATAGATTTTCGAATTTCCAAAAATCCAATTAAACAGGGAAAATTACTTAAAAATTCCTCGGTGCTCCTAAACATCCCCAGAAAATTTCAGAAATTCCAATAGCCTCCAATTGAGCTCCTGGCTCAACCTACTGTCGATCTGAAATCATCCCAGCCAATTCGAATTATTGAAGATTAAACCTATAATATTTTACCGGGTATAACAATCTCCCCACCTTATCAGGAATTTCGCCCTCGAAATTCAGCAAGAAGTTCCGACCACTTTTCCGCAACATCCTGCTCTAGCTCCCAGGTTGCCTCCCTTTCGTCATGTCTATTCCACAGAACCTTGACCATAGGAAACGACCTGTTCCTCAGCTGCCTGAAGAACTGAGATCAGGGGAATCTGCCTATTCAGACCAAAGTATATAACATCCTCCGAACCAGGCACCCTGATCCTAACCTTCTTCTCGCAACAATCCAGAACCACTGCATGGTAGCACCACCAATCCATCCCCAAAATGATGTCGAACTCTGTTAGCGGCACACATATCAACTCTGTCACGAACTCGTGTCCACTAATCAGAATAGACCCATCAATCTTCTGAACAGTGGGAATCTCTTTCCCATCAGGAAGCTTAACCAGTAAGGGTTCTTTTAAATAACCCTTGGATCCTGATATCTGATTCCAATTCCTCTCAGCAACAAAAGAATGAGATGCACCAGTATCAAACAAAGTCACGCACTGCATGTTGCCAAAATAAAGCATGCCTGTGATCACCTCTGGTGACTCTGAAGCCTGCTGCTGAGTTAATGCAAATACTCTGGGCTGTCCCCCAGATGAACCAACCGGTCCTGTGATCCTCTGTTTCTTCCATTCTGGGCAGTCGTACCTTATGTGTCCTGGCTGCTGACAGTGGTAGCAAATCATCCCCCCTGTCCGAGTACCTGTCTGCTGCACTGGCCTCTCGAAAATAGGCCGTGGCTGGATCACGCCCTCCTGGGTACCACGGTGATCTCTGTGTCTCTTGTCCTTTTCGTTCTGTTGGGCATTTCTGAATCCCTTCCTCTTGTTGTGAGCCTCTCTCTGGGCCTCCATCCGGATGTCAATAAGCTCAACAGATCTCGCAGCCTCCACTAAGTCACGAAATCTGGCAAACCGGCTCACAACCAACTGACGCTGCAGCATAGGACGAAGTCCCTCCAAGAATATCTCACATCTGCGCTCCTCAGATGGTACCAGCTCTGCGGCATACCTCGCCAGATAAGTGAATCTCGATAAGTAGTCATTCACTGACATCTGGCCCTGCCTGAGGTGTATAAGGTCCCTCCTGAACTGAGACATGGCAGAAGCCGGAATGTAGCACTCCCTGAATGCCTCAACAAAGTCCTCCCAAGCTATCTCGCTGTTCTGGACCTCCACAAACACAGCGCGCCGCTGGCCTCTCCACCAGGTAGCAGCCTCTCCCTCCAATACTAGAGCAGCAAGTACTACCCTCCTGCCAAGTGGACATCCCAAGGCATCAAATAGCTCAAGCATATGAGCCATCCAGTCATCAGCCACCGCTGGGTCAGCCGACCCACTGAAGCTCCGCGGACGCAACCGCATAAAGGCATCGATCCAACGATCCACGGCTGGCTCAACTGGCAATGCTGGGATCGTCTCCGGGGTAGGAGTAGCAGATACAGGTCTGCCTCTAGCTGCTCCACGAAAGGGAAGTCTCCTGGTACCAGCCATACTGTCAAAAGCAACTAATCTGGCATTAGAGTCGTCATTTGGCATTTGGCATACGGACTACCATAGTATAATAAAATGACCAACAGTTCTCCCCACCTTGGGTTGAACTTCTATACATGTCTAGCCCCACTATCTAACCTAGGGCTGAACTTCTATACATGTCTAGCCCCACTATCCTAACCTAGGGCTGAACTTCTATACATGTCTAGCCCCTCTATCCTAACCTAGGGCTCTGATACCACTCTTGTTACACCCCATTTTTTTCTAGGCTGATTTTGGGCATACATTTTTTTTTTTTTTTTTTTACATATAGACAGCTCAGATCGTCCCATACCAACCTGAGTAGCCTACGAAAAACATAGGATATAACACATCATTACACACCTACTTTCCTTAACAATGTGGATCCCATCTCCCGGGTACACCGTCAAATCAGGATTCATGACTCCTGAATTAACTGATGAACTCGCGCAATGTTACTCCTACTAGACCCAATACTCCTAACCCATACCAGTAGGAGAACCGGTCTAATAGAAGTCTGAACCCCCACGGTTAAGTTCCATAGTCATGTAATGACCTCACCATCAAAATAAAATACATAACATCCTCAGATAAATTATGGCACTCCACACACTATATCACCAAGGCAATAAAGTAAAACAGTGAATGGAAACTACGTCACAAGAATAAGATCCAAGTCCAACAAATACAATATCATCCAACTAGATACATAAGTCAGAATCACCCTCACATAATACAAGACAAAAATAACAGTCTCACTGAATACATCCAACAGCAACAATCAACTAACCAGAATGTCTCAGAAAATCACAGATCAGATCTCCTCCACTAGCCTACTGATCACGATCCCACCTAAAACTGGGTGGCGCCAAGTCTGCCGAGCCACTGGAAAAATATAGATAAAAAGGAATGAGCTACGCCCAGTAGGAAAGACAGCTAGTAAAAACTCACATGCAAGAGAAGGATAATAGCAAAAGTATAGGAATACAGCATAACAATGTAGGGTGAAAAGGCACTCTCAGTCCCAGACTCCGACCAACCACAGTCACCCCAGTCACACCAGAGTAGCTCTCCTCTGGGCTTCCAGGTAGCATGCCAGTGGGATCGCCCATCTCGAAACATGCACGGTGCTTAGGCAAAGCATGCCAGTGGGATTGCCCATCTCGAAACACGCATGATAACGCCTAGCACCCGACACCTCAGCGTCTATATAGCATGCCAGTGGGATTCGCCCACTCGAAACACGCATGGCGCCTAGGCAAAGCATGCCAGTGGGATTCGCCCACTCGAAACACGCATCACAACCTAGCCTGGGGTTCCAGGTAGCATGCCAGTGGGATTCGCCCACTCGAAACACGCATGGCGCCTACCAGTCACATGTACACTGTGGAAGCTAAGTCTGAACCGCACAGTTACCTACCACAACTACCCTAAAACATCATATAGGGTCCATAGTAGTCCGGTCCAATATGCCAATCCGTGAAATATGCCAACACTGAGTAAACTGACTCAAACCATGCCATTGCCATCCAAGCAACACAAACTGTACCAAAATTCTGACTATTCTGGTAGCACTTACCCAAGTGTCACACTTCCTTCCAACTAATCCAGCTGCACTGAATTTATGGATAATTTCCAACAGTCAATTTCAACTTGGCTATGTGATTTCCTAAAATCACCTTTTTCTCACTTCAGGAACTTTTTAAATTCCAAAATCAATTTCCGCCCTTTATCCATTTTCCGAAATTCGGAATAAATTTCCGAATAAAATTTAAATTCCACAATATCCTTTTTCCAAAAAATTCGGATTAATTTCCGAAATTAAATTTTAAATTCCATATATTTCCCGAAAATTCGGATTAATTTCCGAATTAAATCTTTCCCTCCGCCCGTTCGTTCGCCCGAATCCCGCTGAATCGAGGACCCACCGGCCGAATATTTAATCCAATTTCCAGCCGACGTTTAGCATTTAATTATTAATAAATATTGAATAATTACAATTACTTAATTAACTAAACCGAAATTAATCTAATCCATCTCCTTCCTCCGCCCGGCGCCCGCGAAACCCTAGCCGACGATTCCTCCGGAAAATTTCGTTTTCCCCGTCGATTTCCGGCGACCGAGATCAAAGAGAAGTAAAATCCGATGTTCGTACTATCCTAATTTGTCAATAATGTCACTAATTTCTAAGATTCAAATCAAAATTTCCGCCGAAGTTTCATCCAATCCTCATTTTAACAATTCTATGAAATTAAACAAATTTCAGCATTTGATACTATCTTAACATGATTAAGCACATAATCGAATCAACAATTGCTCGGTAAAATTTCCAAATTCGGCGGGTGTAATTTTTCCGAAAACCCTAAAATGCTAAAATCAATAATTTGCATTAATAAATTTCAAAAAACCACAATTCGCATGCTCCGGTAGCTAATTGCAAAATAATCCATATTTTTAATTTGCCAATTTAACTAATTTAAACTGAAATTTCCTACCTTTCTTCTCCGGCGACGGTGAAGCTCGCACGCGACCAACCGCTGCTCCTCGCCGAACGAAACCGGTACCAATCGATTCTCCTCGGTCCCGCGAACCTCCAGGTACAAAAAGCCCCTTGAAAGGCTGCCGGAAAATATCGCCGTTCGCCGCGAAAGCTTCGTCTCCGGCCGTTCGAAACCCTAACCCTAACAGTCGAACAGTTCGGGTTAAATACCCCGCTTTAAACCGGTATTAACCCGTTAAGAACCCATTAAGTGCCGGTTGACCTTCTAATAACGCCGCTTAACCCCGATCAACCGGTTAATCTCCACCGCTGATCTCGTCCGTCCGATCCGCTTATCCGCGGCTTATCCAAACGCACGCGCAAACGCACTCGGCGAACCGCCCCCGCCTTCGCTGAACCGCTCCGGTCCGGTTCATGCGCGGTAAAAACCAATTTCCGGTTTAATGGACCGATTTAAATAGATTTTCGAATTTCCAAAAATCCAATTAAACAGGGAAAATTACTTAAAAATTCCTCGGTGCTCCTAAACATCCCCAGAAAATTTCAGAAATTCCAATAGCCTCCAATTGAGCTCCTGGCTCAACCTACTGTCGATCTGAAATCATCCCAGCCAATTCGAATTATTGAAGATTAAACCTATAATATTTTACCGGGTATAACAATCTCCCCACCTTATCAGGAATTTCGCCCTCGAAATTCAGCAAGAAGTTCCGACCACTTTTCCGCAACATCCTGCTCTAGCTCCCAGGTTGCCTCCCTTTCGTCATGTCTATTCCACAGAACCTTGACCATAGGAAACGACCTGTTCCTCAGCTGCCTGAAGAACTGAGATCAGGGGAATCTGCCTATTCAGACCAAAGTATATAACATCCTCCGAACCAGGCACCCTGATCCTAACCTTCTTCTCGCAACAATCCAGAACCACTGCATGGTAGCACCACCAATCCATCCCCAAAATGATGTCGAACTCTGTTAGCGGCACACATATCAACTCTGTCACGAACTCGTGTCCACTAATCAGAATAGACCCATCAATCTTCTGAACAGTGGGAATCTCTTTCCCATCAGGAAGCTTAACCAGTAAGGGTTCTTTTAAATAACCCTTGGATCCTGATATCTGATTCCAATTCCTCTCAGCAACAAAAGAATGAGATGCACCAGTATCAAACAAAGTCACGCACTGCATGTTGCCAAAATAAAGCATGCCTGTGATCACCTCTGGTGACTCTGAAGCCTGCTGCTGAGTTAATGCAAATACTCTGGGCTGTCCCCCAGATGAACCAACCGGTCCTGTGATCCTCTGTTTCTTCCATTCTGGGCAGTCGTACCTTATGTGTCCTGGCTGCTGACAGTGGTAGCAAATCATCCCCCCTGTCCGAGTACCTGTCTGCTGCACTGGCCTCTCGAAAATAGGCCGTGGCTGGATCACGCCCTCCTGGGTACCACGGTGATCTCTGTGTCTCTTGTCCTTTTCGTTCTGTTGGGCATTTCTGAATCCCTTCCTCTTGTTGTGAGCCTCTCTCTGGGCCTCCATCCGGATGTCAATAAGCTCAACAGATCTCGCAGCCTCCACTAAGTCACGAAATCTGGCAAACCGGCTCACAACCAACTGACGCTGCAGCATAGGACGAAGTCCCTCCAAGAATATCTCACATCTGCACTCCTCAGATGGTACCAGCTCTGCGGCATACCTCGCCAGATAAGTGAATCTCGATAAGTAGTCATTCACTGACATCTGGCCCTGCCTGAGGTGTATAAGGTCCCTCCTGAACTGAGACATGGCAGAAGCCGGAATGTAGCACTCCCTGAATGCCTCAACAAAGTCCTCCCAAGCTATCTCGCTGTTCTGGACCTCCACAAACACAGCGCGCCGCTGGCCTCTCCACCAGGTAGCAGCCTCTCCCTCTAATACTAGAGCAGCAAGTACTACCCTCCTGCCAAGTGGACATCCCAAGGCATCAAATAGCTCAAGCATATGAGCCATCCAGTCATCAGCCACCGCTGGGTCAGCCGACCCACTGAAGCTCCGCGGACGCAACCGCATAAAGGCATCGATCCAACGATCCACGGCTGGCTCAACTGGCAATGCTGGGATCGTCTCCGGGGTAGGAGTAGCAGATACAGGTCTGCCTCTAGCTGCTCCACGAAAGGGAAGTCTCCTGGTACCAGCCATACTGTCAAAAGCAACTAATCTGGCATTAGAGTCGTCATTTGGCATTTGGCATACGGACTACCATAGTATAATAAAATGACCAACAGTTCTCCCCACCTTGGGTTGAACTTCTATACATGTCTAGCCCCACTATCTAACCTAGGGCTGAACTTCTATACATGTCTAGCCCCACTATCCTAACCTAGGGCTGAACTTCTATACATGTCTAGCCCCTCTATCCTAACCTAGGGCTCTGATACCACTCTTGTTACACCCCATTTTTTTCTAGGCTGATTTTGGGCATACATTTTTTTTTTTTTTTTTTTACATATAGACAGCTCAGATCGTCCCATACCAACCTGAGTAGCCTACGAAAAACATAGGATATAACACATCATTACACACCTACTTTCCTTAACAATGTGGATCCCATCTCCCGGGTACACCGTCAAATCAGGATTCATGACTCCTGAATTAACTGATGAACTCGCGCAATGTTACTCCTACTAGACCCAATACTCCTAACCCATACCAGTAGGAGAACCGGTCTAATAGAAGTCTGAACCCCCACGGTTAAGTTCCATAGTCATGTAATGACCTCACCATCAAAATAAAATACATAACATCCTCAGATAAATTATGGCACTCCACACACTATATCACCAAGGCAATAAAGTAAAACAGTGAATGGAAACTACGTCACAAGAATAAGATCCAAGTCCAACAAATACAATATCATCCAACTAGATACATAAGTCAGAATCACCCTCACATAATACAAGACAAAAATAACAGTCTCACTGAATACATCCAACAGCAACAATCAACTAACCAGAATGTCTCAGAAAATCACAGATCAGATCTCCTCCACTAGCCTACTGATCACGATCCCACCTAAAACTGGGTGGCGCCAAGTCTGCCGAGCCACTGGAAAAATATAGATAAAAAGGAATGAGCTACGCCCAGTAGGAAAGACAGCTAGTAAAAACTCACATGCAAGAGAAGGATAATAGCAAAAGTATAGGAATACAGCATAACAATGTAGGGTGAAAAGGCACTCTCAGTCCCAGACTCCGACCAACCACAGTCACCCCAGTCACACCAGAGTAGCTCTCCTCTGGGCTTCCAGGTAGCATGCCAGTGGGATCGCCCATCTCGAAACATGCACGGTGCTTAGGCAAAGCATGCCAGTGGGATTGCCCATCTCGAAACACGCATGATAACGCCTAGCACCCGACACCTCAGCGTCTATATAGCATGCCAGTGGGATTCGCCCACTCGAAACACGCATGGCGCCTAGGCAAAGCATGCCAGTGGGATTCGCCCACTCGAAACACGCATCACAACCTAGCCTGGGGTTCCAGGTAGCATGCCAGTGGGATTCGCCCACTCGAAACACGCATGGCGCCTACCAGTCACATGTACACTGTGGAAGCTAAGTCTGAACCGCACAGTTACCTACCACAACTACCCTAAAACATCATATAGGGTCCATAGTAGTCCGGTCCAATATGCCAATCCGTGAAATATGCCAACACTGAGTAAACTGACTCAAACCATGCCATTGCCATCCAAGCAACACAAACTGTACCAAAATTCTGACTATTCTGGTAGCACTTACCCAAGTGTCACACTTCCTTCCAACTAATCCAGCTGCACTGAATTTATGGATAATTTCCAACAGTCAATTTCAACTTGGCTATGTGATTTCCTAAAATCACCTTTTTCTCACTTCAGGAACTTTTTAAATTCCAAAATCAATTTCCGCCCTTTATCCATTTTCCGAAATTCGGAATAAATTTCCGAATAAAATTTAAATTCCACAATATCCTTTTTCCAAAAAATTCGGATTAATTTCCGAAATTAAATTTTAAATTCCATATATTTCCCGAAAATTCGGATTAATTTCCGAATTAAATCTTTCCCTCCGCCCGTTCGTTCGCCCGAATCCCGCTGAATCGAGGACCCACCGGCCGAATATTTAATCCAATTTCCAGCCGACGTTTAGCATTTAATTATTAATAAATATTGAATAATTACAATTACTTAATTAACTAAACCGAAATTAATCTAATCCATCTCCTTCCTCCGCCCGGCGCCCGCGAAACCCTAGCCGACGATTCCTCCGGAAAATTTCGTTTTCCCCGTCGATTTCCGGCGACCGAGATCAAAGAGAAGTAAAATCCGATGTTCGTACTATCCTAATTTGTCAATAATGTCACTAATTTCTAAGATTCAAATCAAAATTTCCGCCGAAGTTTCATCCAATCCTCATTTTAACAATTCTATGAAATTAAACAAATTTCAGCATTTGATACTATCTTAACATGATTAAGCACATAATCGAATCAACAATTGCTCGGTAAAATTTCCAAATTCGGCGGGTGTAATTTTTCCGAAAACCCTAAAATGCTAAAATCAATAATTTGCATTAATAAATTTCAAAAAACCACAATTCGCATGCTCCGGTAGCTAATTGCAAAATAATCCATATTTTTAATTTGCCAATTTAACTAATTTAAACTGAAATTTCCTACCTTTCTTCTCCGGCGACGGTGAAGCTCGCACGCGACCAACCGCTGCTCCTCGCCGAACGAAACCGGTACCAATCGATTCTCCTCGGTCCCGCGAACCTCCAGGTACAAAAAGCCCCTTGAAAGGCTGCCGGAAAATATCGCCGTTCGCCGCGAAAGCTTCGTCTCCGGCCGTTCGAAACCCTAACCCTAACAGTCGAACAGTTCGGGTTAAATACCCCGCTTTAAACCGGTATTAACCCGTTAAGAACCCATTAAGTGCCGGTTGACCTTCTAATAACGCCGCTTAACCCCGATCAACCGGTTAATCTCCACCGCTGATCTCGTCCGTCCGATCCGCTTATCCGCGGCTTATCCAAACGCACGCGCAAACGCACTCGGCGAACCGCCCCCGCCTTCGCTGAACCGCTCCGGTCCGGTTCATGCGCGGTAAAAACCAATTTCCGGTTTAATGGACCGATTTAAATAGATTTTCGAATTTCCAAAAATCCAATTAAACAGGGAAAATTACTTAAAAATTCCTCGGTGCTCCTAAACATCCCCAGAAAATTTCAGAAATTCCAATAGCCTCCAATTGAGCTCCTGGCTCAACCTACTGTCGATCTGAAATCATCCCAGCCAATTCGAATTATTGAAGATTAAACCTATAATATTTTACCGGGTATAACAATCTCCCCACCTTATCAGGAATTTCGCCCTCGAAATTCAGCAAGAAGTTCCGACCACTTTTCCGCAACATCCTGCTCTAGCTCCCAGGTTGCCTCCCTTTCGTCATGTCTATTCCACAGAACCTTGACCATAGGAAACGACCTGTTCCTCAGCTGCCTGAAGAACTGAGATCAGGGGAATCTGCCTATTCAGACCAAAGTATATAACATCCTCCGAACCAGGCACCCTGATCCTAACCTTCTTCTCGCAACAATCCAGAACCACTGCATGGTAGCACCACCAATCCATCCCCAAAATGATGTCGAACTCTGTTAGCGGCACACATATCAACTCTGTCACGAACTCGTGTCCACTAATCAGAATAGACCCATCAATCTTCTGAACAGTGGGAATCTCTTTCCCATCAGGAAGCTTAACCAGTAAGGGTTCTTTTAAATAACCCTTGGATCCTGATATCTGATTCCAATTCCTCTCAGCAACAAAAGAATGAGATGCACCAGTATCAAACAAAGTCACGCACTGCATGTTGCCAAAATAAAGCATGCCTGTGATCACCTCTGGTGACTCTGAAGCCTGCTGCTGAGTTAATGCAAATACTCTGGGCTGTCCCCCAGATGAACCAACCGGTCCTGTGATCCTCTGTTTCTTCCATTCTGGGCAGTCGTACCTTATGTGTCCTGGCTGCTGACAGTGGTAGCAAATCATCCCCCCTGTCCGAGTACCTGTCTGCTGCACTGGCCTCTCGAAAATAGGCCGTGGCTGGATCACGCCCTCCTGGGTACCACGGTGATCTCTGTGTCTCTTGTCCTTTTCGTTCTGTTGGGCATTTCTGAATCCCTTCCTCTTGTTGTGAGCCTCTCTCTGGGCCTCCATCCGGATGTCAATAAGCTCAACAGATCTCGCAGCCTCCACTAAGTCACGAAATCTGGCAAACCGGCTCACAACCAACTGACGCTGCAGCATAGGACGAAGTCCCTCCAAGAATATCTCACATCTGCGCTCCTCAGATGGTACCAGCTCTGCGGCATACCTCGCCAGATAAGTGAATCTCGATAAGTAGTCATTCACTGACATCTGGCCCTGCCTGAGGTGTATAAGGTCCCTCCTGAACTGAGACATGGCAGAAGCCGGAATGTAGCACTCCCTGAATGCCTCAACAAAGTCCTCCCAAGCTATCTCGCTGTTCTGGACCTCCACAAACACAGCGCGCCGCTGGCCTCTCCACCAGGTAGCAGCCTCTCCCTCCAATACTAGAGCAGCAAGTACTACCCTCCTGCCAAGTGGACATCCCAAGGCATCAAATAGCTCAAGCATATGAGCCATCCAGTCATCAGCCACCGCTGGGTCAGCCGACCCACTGAAGCTCCGCGGACGCAACCGCATAAAGGCATCGATCCAACGATCCACGGCTGGCTCAACTGGCAATGCTGGGATCGTCTCCGGGGTAGGAGTAGCAGATACAGGTCTGCCTCTAGCTGCTCCACGAAAGGGAAGTCTCCTGGTACCAGCCATACTGTCAAAAGCAACTAATCTGGCATTAGAGTCGTCATTTGGCATTTGGCATACGGACTACCATAGTATAATAAAATGACCAACAGTTCTCCCCACCTTGGGTTGAACTTCTATACATGTCTAGCCCCACTATCTAACCTAGGGCTGAACTTCTATACATGTCTAGCCCCACTATCCTAACCTAGGGCTGAACTTCTATACATGTCTAGCCCCTCTATCCTAACCTAGGGCTCTGATACCACTCTTGTTACACCCCATTTTTTTCTAGGCTGATTTTGGGCATACATTTTTTTTTTTTTTTTTTTACATATAGACAGCTCAGATCGTCCCATACCAACCTGAGTAGCCTACGAAAAACATAGGATATAACACATCATTACACACCTACTTTCCTTAACAATGTGGATCCCATCTCCCGGGTACACCGTCAAATCAGGATTCATGACTCCTGAATTAACTGATGAACTCGCGCAATGTTACTCCTACTAGACCCAATACTCCTAACCCATACCAGTAGGAGAACCGGTCTAATAGAAGTCTGAACCCCCACGGTTAAGTTCCATAGTCATGTAATGACCTCACCATCAAAATAAAATACATAACATCCTCAGATAAATTATGGCACTCCACACACTATATCACCAAGGCAATAAAGTAAAACAGTGAATGGAAACTACGTCACAAGAATAAGATCCAAGTCCAACAAATACAATATCATCCAACTAGATACATAAGTCAGAATCACCCTCACATAATACAAGACAAAAATAACAGTCTCACTGAATACATCCAACAGCAACAATCAACTAACCAGAATGTCTCAGAAAATCACAGATCAGATCTCCTCCACTAGCCTACTGATCACGATCCCACCTAAAACTGGGTGGCGCCAAGTCTGCCGAGCCACTGGAAAAATATAGATAAAAAGGAATGAGCTACGCCCAGTAGGAAAGACAGCTAGTAAAAACTCACATGCAAGAGAAGGATAATAGCAAAAGTATAGGAATACAGCATAACAATGTAGGGTGAAAAGGCACTCTCAGTCCCAGACTCCGACCAACCACAGTCACCCCAGTCACACCAGAGTAGCTCTCCTCTGGGCTTCCAGGTAGCATGCCAGTGGGATCGCCCATCTCGAAACATGCACGGTGCTTAGGCAAAGCATGCCAGTGGGATTGCCCATCTCGAAACACGCATGATAACGCCTAGCACCCGACACCTCAGCGTCTATATAGCATGCCAGTGGGATTCGCCCACTCGAAACACGCATGGCGCCTAGGCAAAGCATGCCAGTGGGATTCGCCCACTCGAAACACGCATCACAACCTAGCCTGGGGTTCCAGGTAGCATGCCAGTGGGATTCGCCCACTCGAAACACGCATGGCGCCTACCAGTCACATGTACACTGTGGAAGCTAAGTCTGAACCGCACAGTTACCTACCACAACTACCCTAAAACATCATATAGGGTCCATAGTAGTCCGGTCCAATATGCCAATCCGTGAAATATGCCAACACTGAGTAAACTGACTCAAACCATGCCATTGCCATCCAAGCAACACAAACTGTACCAAAATTCTGACTATTCTGGTAGCACTTACCCAAGTGTCACACTTCCTTCCAACTAATCCAGCTGCACTGAATTTATGGATAATTTCCAACAGTCAATTTCAACTTGGCTATGTGATTTCCTAAAATCACCTTTTTCTCACTTCAGGAACTTTTTAAATTCCAAAATCAATTTCCGCCCTTTATCCATTTTCCGAAATTCGGAATAAATTTCCGAATAAAATTTAAATTCCACAATATCCTTTTTCCAAAAAATTCGGATTAATTTCCGAAATTAAATTTTAAATTCCATATATTTCCCGAAAATTCGGATTAATTTCCGAATTAAATCTTTCCCTCCGCCCGTTCGTTCGCCCGAATCCCGCTGAATCGAGGACCCACCGGCCGAATATTTAATCCAATTTCCAGCCGACGTTTAGCATTTAATTATTAATAAATATTGAATAATTACAATTACTTAATTAACTAAACCGAAATTAATCTAATCCATCTCCTTCCTCCGCCCGGCGCCCGCGAAACCCTAGCCGACGATTCCTCCGGAAAATTTCGTTTTCCCCGTCGATTTCCGGCGACCGAGATCAAAGAGAAGTAAAATCCGATGTTCGTACTATCCTAATTTGTCAATAATGTCACTAATTTCTAAGATTCAAATCAAAATTTCCGCCGAAGTTTCATCCAATCCTCATTTTAACAATTCTATGAAATTAAACAAATTTCAGCATTTGATACTATCTTAACATGATTAAGCACATAATCGAATCAACAATTGCTCGGTAAAATTTCCAAATTCGGCGGGTGTAATTTTTCCGAAAACCCTAAAATGCTAAAATCAATAATTTGCATTAATAAATTTCAAAAAACCACAATTCGCATGCTCCGGTAGCTAATTGCAAAATAATCCATATTTTTAATTTGCCAATTTAACTAATTTAAACTGAAATTTCCTACCTTTCTTCTCCGGCGACGGTGAAGCTCGCACGCGACCAACCGCTGCTCCTCGCCGAACGAAACCGGTACCAATCGATTCTCCTCGGTCCCGCGAACCTCCAGGTACAAAAAGCCCCTTGAAAGGCTGCCGGAAAATATCGCCGTTCGCCGCGAAAGCTTCGTCTCCGGCCGTTCGAAACCCTAACCCTAACAGTCGAACAGTTCGGGTTAAATACCCCGCTTTAAACCGGTATTAACCCGTTAAGAACCCATTAAGTGCCGGTTGACCTTCTAATAACGCCGCTTAACCCCGATCAACCGGTTAATCTCCACCGCTGATCTCGTCCGTCCGATCCGCTTATCCGCGGCTTATCCAAACGCACGCGCAAACGCACTCGGCGAACCGCCCCCGCCTTCGCTGAACCGCTCCGGTCCGGTTCATGCGCGGTAAAAACCAATTTCCGGTTTAATGGACCGATTTAAATAGATTTTCGAATTTCCAAAAATCCAATTAAACAGGGAAAATTACTTAAAAATTCCTCGGTGCTCCTAAACATCCCCAGAAAATTTCAGAAATTCCAATAGCCTCCAATTGAGCTCCTGGCTCAACCTACTGTCGATCTGAAATCATCCCAGCCAATTCGAATTATTGAAGATTAAACCTATAATATTTTACCGGGTATAACAATCTCCCCACCTTATCAGGAATTTCGCCCTCGAAATTCAGCAAGAAGTTCCGACCACTTTTCCGCAACATCCTGCTCTAGCTCCCAGGTTGCCTCCCTTTCGTCATGTCTATTCCACAGAACCTTGACCATAGGAAACGACCTGTTCCTCAGCTGCCTGAAGAACTGAGATCAGGGGAATCTGCCTATTCAGACCAAAGTATATAACATCCTCCGAACCAGGCACCCTGATCCTAACCTTCTTCTCGCAACAATCCAGAACCACTGCATGGTAGCACCACCAATCCATCCCCAAAATGATGTCGAACTCTGTTAGCGGCACACATATCAACTCTGTCACGAACTCGTGTCCACTAATCAGAATAGACCTATCAATCTTCTGAACAGTGGGAATCTCTTTCCCATCAGGAAGCTTAACCAGTAAGGGTTCTTTTAAATAACCCTTGGATCCTGATATCTGATTCCAATTCCTCTCAGCAACAAAAGAATGAGATGCACCAGTATCAAACAAAGTCACGCACTGCATGTTGCCAAAATAAAGCATGCCTGTGATCACCTCTGGTGACTCTGAAGCCTGCTGCTGAGTTAATGCAAATACTCTGGGCTGTCCCCCAGATGAACCAACCGGTCCTGTGATCCTCTGTTTCTTCCATTCTGGGCAGTCGTACCTTATGTGTCCTGGCTGCTGACAGTGGTAGCAAATCATCCCCCCTGTCCGAGTACCTGTCTGCTGCACTGGCCTCTCGAAAATAGGCCGTGGCTGGATCACGCCCTCCTGGGTACCACGGTGATCTCTGTGTCTCTTGTCCTTTTCGTTCTGTTGGGCATTTCTGAATCCCTTCCTCTTGTTGTGAGCCTCTCTCTGGGCCTCCATCCGGATGTCAATAAGCTCAACAGATCTCGCAGCCTCCACTAAGTCACGAAATCTGGCAAACCGGCTCACAACCAACTGACGCTGCAGCATAGGACGAAGTCCCTCCAAGAATATCTCACATCTGCGCTCCTCAGATGGTACCAGCTCTGCGGCATACCTCGCCAGATAAGTGAATCTCGATAAGTAGTCATTCACTGACATCTGGCCCTGCCTGAGGTGTATAAGGTCCCTCCTGAACTGAGACATGGCAGAAGCCGGAATGTAGCACTCCCTGAATGCCTCAACAAAGTCCTCCCAAGCTATCTCGCTGTTCTGGACCTCCACAAACACAGCGCGCCGCTGGCCTCTCCACCAGGTAGCAGCCTCTCCCTCCAATACTAGAGCAGCAAGTACTACCCTCCTGCCAAGTGGACATCCCAAGGCATCAAATAGCTCAAGCATATGAGCCATCCAGTCATCAGCCACCGCTGGGTCAGCCGACCCACTGAAGCTCCGCGGACGCAACCGCATAAAGGCATCGATCCAACGATCCACGGCTGGCTCAACTGGCAATGCTGGGATCGTCTCCGGGGTAGGAGTAGCAGATACAGGTCTGCCTCTAGCTGCTCCACGAAAGGGAAGTCTCCTGGTACCAGCCATACTGTCAAAAGCAACTAATCTGGCATTAGAGTCGTCATTTGGCATTTGGCATACGGACTACCATAGTATAATAAAATGACCAACAGTTCTCCCCACCTTGGGTTGAACTTCTATACATGTCTAGCCCCACTATCTAACCTAGGGCTGAACTTCTATACATGTCTAGCCCCACTATCCTAACCTAGGGCTGAACTTCTATACATGTCTAGCCCCTCTATCCTAACCTAGGGCTCTGATACCACTCTTGTTACACCCCATTTTTTTCTAGGCTGATTTTGGGCATACATTTTTTTTTTTTTTTTTTACATATAGACAGCTCAGATCGTCCCATACCAACCTGAGTAGCCTACGAAAAACATAGGATATAACACATCATTACACACCTACTTTCCTTAACAATGTGGATCCCATCTCCCGGGTACACCGTCAAATCAGGATTCATGACTCCTGAATTAACTGATGAACTCGCGCAATGTTACTCCTACTAGACCCAATACTCCTAACCCATACCAGTAGGAGAACCGGTCTAATAGAAGTCTGAACCCCCACGGTTAAGTTCCATAGTCATGTAATGACCTCACCATCAAAATAAAATACATAACATCCTCAGATAAATTATGGCACTCCACACACTATATCACCAAGGCAATAAAGTAAAACAGTGAATGGAAACTACGTCACAAGAATAAGATCCAAGTCCAACAAATACAATATCATCCAACTAGATACATAAGTCAGAATCACCCTCACATAATACAAGACAAAAATAACAGTCTCACTGAATACATCCAACAGCAACAATCAACTAACCAGAATGTCTCAGAAAATCACAGATCAGATCTCCTCCACTAGCCTACTGATCACGATCCCACCTAAAACTGGGTGGCGCCAAGTCTGCCGAGCCACTGGAAAAATATAGATAAAAAGGAATGAGCTACGCCCAGTAGGAAAGACAGCTAGTAAAAACTCACATGCAAGAGAAGGATAATAGCAAAAGTATAGGAATACAGCATAACAATGTAGGGTGAAAAGGCACTCTCAGTCCCAGACTCCGACCAACCACAGTCACCCCAGTCACACCAGAGTAGCTCTCCTCTGGGCTTCCAGGTAGCATGCCAGTGGGATCGCCCATCTCGAAACATGCACGGTGCTTAGGCAAAGCATGCCAGTGGGATTGCCCATCTCGAAACACGCATGATAACGCCTAGCACCCGACACCTCAGCGTCTATATAGCATGCCAGTGGGATTCGCCCACTCGAAACACGCATGGCGCCTAGGCAAAGCATGCCAGTGGGATTCGCCCACTCGAAACACGCATCACAACCTAGCCTGGGGTTCCAGGTAGCATGCCAGTGGGATTCGCCCACTCGAAACACGCATGGCGCCTACCAGTCACATGTACACTGTGGAAGCTAAGTCTGAACCGCACAGTTACCTACCACAACTACCCTAAAACATCATATAGGGTCCATAGTAGTCCGGTCCAATATGCCAATCCGTGAAATATGCCAACACTGAGTAAACTGACTCAAACCATGCCATTGCCATCCAAGCAACACAAACTGTACCAAAATTCTGACTATTCTGGTAGCACTTACCCAAGTGTCACACTTCCTTCCAACTAATCCAGCTGCACTGAATTTATGGATAATTTCCAACAGTCAATTTCAACTTGGCTATGTGATTTCCTAAAATCACCTTTTTCTCACTTCAGGAACTTTTTAAATTCCAAAATCAATTTCCGCCCTTTATCCATTTTCCGAAATTCGGAATAAATTTCCGAATAAAATTTAAATTCCACAATATCCTTTTTCCAAAAAATTCGGATTAATTTCCGAAATTAAATTTTAAATTCCATATATTTCCCGAAAATTCGGATTAATTTCCGAATTAAATCTTTTCCTCCGCCCGTTCGTTCGCCCGAATCCCGCTGAATCGAGGACCCACCGGCCGAATATTTAATCCAATTTCCAGCCGACGTTTAGCATTTAATTATTAATAAATATTGAATAATTACAATTACTTAATTAACTAAACCGAAATTAATCTAATCCATCTCCTTCCTCCGCCCGGCGCCCGCGAAACCCTAGCCGACGATTCCTCCGGAAAATTTCGTTTTCCCCGTCGATTTCCGGCGACCGAGATCAAAGAGAAGTAAAATCCGATGTTCGTACTATCCTAATTTGTCAATAATGTCACTAATTTCTAAGATTCAAATCAAAATTTCCGCCGAAGTTTCATCCAATCCTCATTTTAACAATTCTATGAAATTAAACAAATTTCAGCATTTGATACTATCTTAACATGATTAAGCACATAATCGAATCAACAATTGCTCGGTAAAATTTCCAAATTCGGTGGGTGTAATTTTTCCGAAAACCCTAAAATGCTAAAATCAATAATTTGCATTAATAAATTTCAAAAAACCACAATTCGCATGCTCCGGTAGCTAATTGCAAAATAATCCATATTTTTAATTTGCCAATTTAACTAATTTAAACTGAAATTTCCTACCTTTCTTCTCCGGCGACGGTGAAGCTCGCACGCGACCAACCGCTGCTCCTCGCCGAACGAAACCGGTACCAATCGATTCTCCTCGGTCCCACGAACCTCCAGGTACAAAAAGCCCCTTGAAAGGCTGCCGGAAAATATCGCCGTTCGCCGCGAAAGCTTCGTCTCCGGCCGTTCGAAACCCTAACCCTAACAGTCGAACAGTTCGGGTTAAATACCCCGCTTTAAACCGGTATTAACCCGTTAAGAACCCATTAAGTGCCGGTTGACCTTCTAATAACGCCGCTTAACCCCGATCAACCGGTTAATCTCCACCGCTGATCTCGTCCGTCCGATCCGCTTATCCGCGGCTTATCCAAACGCACGCGCAAACGCACTCGGCGAACCGCCCCCGCCTTCGCTGAACCGCTCCAGTCCGGTTCATGCGCGGTAAAAACCAATTTCCGGTTTAATGGACCGATTTAAATAGATTTTCGAATTTCCAAAAATCCAATTAAACAGGGAAAATTACTTAAAAATTCCTCGATGCTTCGAAACATCCCCAGAAAATTTCAGAAATTCCAATAGCCTCCATTTGAGCTCCTGGCTCAACCTACTGTCGATCTGAAATCATCCCAGCCAATTCGAATTATTGAAGATTAAACCTATAATATTTTACCGGGTATAACAGAGAAGCTCAAGTTGAATCTTGAGACATCTTAAATGGTGTTGTTAAGACATTTTGTTTTCCTCGAGTAATCAAGTCTTGACCTTTTATATTCGTATGAGAATCAATACAAGGTAGAAATGGCCTAATGAAACATCATTGTGGCCTTTACTAATTATTCTCAACAATCATATTGGACTCAAGGTTCCTTCCACATGATCATTTTGGTCATAAAGGATTGTTTCTATATTATTTGACGAGTTTGATAGCTTTTTAGACCATTATTTTTAAGGTTAAGTACAAAGAATGTTTGTACTATCATCTACTTAGTTATTTGCCTTTTTGGCCCTCATATAATGCTATAAATATTTTATGAAAGGATGAAAGTATAAAGACTCAATTCTCTCACTTCCCTCCTTCCCACCCTCCAAGTCTCTCACTAACCCATTATAAGAGAAATATGTCACCAATTTTCACAACTTATTATTGCCAAAAACTTGTGGAACTAGGAGTAGTAATCTCAAGTTCCTACTCAAATCTAGTTTGTAGGTTGAGAGATCAACTTAAAAAAAGATTAAGTAGTTGGCCAATTTTAGAGAGTTGATATAATTTGAAGGATGGCAACTTTATAACTAGTTGACCCCTATGCTATGCTTACATATATTTATTGAATTTTAAAAAGATCTTTGAAAATAAGATTATAAATAAGTTTTTGAAAAAATGTTTTATTAAGAGGAATCGAAGCTTTTATGAAAACTATTCAATCGAAACTGATTTCCTCAATGAGATTTTTTAGAAATAGAGTTTGGAACCTTGTCACAAACACTTTTCTTTATTTGAAAGGAGTTTTGTATAAAAAATTATCTTTCTTTTCTCTATTTTTTTGTATATTGTCTTTTCAAATCCTTTGCAAACACATAATGCACTAATTTTGTATTTCTATCTTTGCTTTCCCACTCTCTCTTTCTTATCTTAGTCCATACCATCTTACATGTATACATGAACTACATAACTATGCATATCCTCAAATTAGACTATCTTGTAAGGGTAGCTAATGATATAGACGTTAGTTTAATCCAATAATTTCACTCAATTATAGCACATTTTCAATACAATTAAATGATAATAATTCAAATGGGTAAATCATTTTAAAATCATTGTCCATCCAAACAAATTTAAATATAATATTGAAAATATTAAAATATAAAAAAATAATACTAATGATTATTAGATGATTAATAATTTTTAAAAATCAACGTTTATGTACATCATATGAAACTTTTTATATAATCCTATTAAATAAATAAATAACATTTTAAAATCTTTAAGAAATATATGAGTTCTTAAAAAAACTCTAAATAAATAAATCACATGTAACATTCTCCAGATTATTGTTTATCGCAATTCTATTCACTAATTAATTAGAGTTTCGTATTAGCAAGAAAGACGTTATTCATCGTTATCAACGAAGGGTTGAAAATTCGTACGACGCTATCATATGACCGGATAGGGGAAGTTGCGAGTCAGCGTACGATGCGATGTTGCAGTCCGGTGGTCCGTTTCCTCTATTTAAGATGTACCACGGATGATCATACCACGGGTTGGATGCTGATGGGTGATTTTGACGTGAAAACCGCGAAACGGCGGGAACGCCGGCAGTAGTTGGCATCGCGGCGCGGTATGGGATTTAGGGGTCCGTGGCAGGGAAGGAAAGCGTTATTAACTTGTCCAAATCAGCCAGCGGTGGCCTCCACGAGAGCGATGAACGACGTCTCGTGGCCGACAAGTTTGAATCAGGGCCCCGCGTGGATGGCGTTTATCCCAGATAGCAGACGTGATCCGCACCGCACGGGAATCTGTCCTTTGCAGATGGGCTCGACCGATTCTTAAATGTTCGATGGGCCATAGTTGTTTGCGCATGCTATTGACTCGTATTTTTGTTTTGTTGCGTGCGCGGCGTAGAAGCCGAAGGTTCCATGTATCAGTTAAGTGAGCCCTATGCTATCACTATTATTGTCATAGATGTGTAAAATGATTTTTAAAATAACTTTTTATTTTTGAATTAAAAAATTGAAAATTATTTTAATTAGACTTGTTCTCGTTCATATAAACCCTATTTTAATTTTTTAAATATCCTTTCAAAATATATGTCATATAAAAAAGAAGCTAAAAATCTTTTAAGAATGAGTTGATCTTAGTATTTGATTAGAACAAGTTCAAAATTAGTATTTTATAGTTTTAGACTATCAAGATAAACTTTTTTCTTGCTTAAACTAGTCTTATAAAATTTTCTCATTTAAAATTGTCATGATATCAAAATTGTTGATGTGGTGCTCGATTTTAAGTTAGCACATGATGCTTACAAGTTTAAATGGAAAAAATTAACTATAGACTTTAGTAAAGCCAAAATAGGAATAATAAATATTTCTTATATATTTAGCATAAAAATTTGATAAAAGTGTAAAAAGTAGAATCATGCTGATAAGGATCCTAAGCTTCGTTCTGGATTGCCATTTGATATGACTAGAATCATTCATTTTATGACATAATAATTTCTAAATATTAATCTTGATTTTTTAATTTTTTGCCAAAATAAGTGAATATTTAGCTCAAAAAAGAAATATATAATAAAAAAATGACATTATAATTATTTTATTTTGGATTCAACCATGGATTTTGGCTATTTTATTTTCTTAGATACATTTTGTGGTTAAAATAAATTAAAATAATAGAAGAGGATGAAGAAAAAACATCTTTTATACTAATTATGAGACATTCTATTATATCATTATAATATTCTACATTATAAAATAAAGATGTTTTAAGTTAAATAGAATTTTTTAAAATTTTAAATTTTTTTAAAAATTATCTCTACAAATGTTAAATTTTGTAAAGGATCATTCAATACAATAAAGCAAATCATATGATATGATTTAGTGTGATGCTAGTTAAAACTTAGTTTAATAGATTGTATAATATGATGAGAGATATTGTACAGTATGATAGATGGGTAATTCAATATTACCAAAGGAGTGGACAAGTTTGATAGACAAAGAAAGAGAATAATCAAGTTATATAGTATGACATCAAAGGATTATAACTCACAATCAACTCAGAGAATAAATAAGCTATATGTAGTAAATGATATTATACATGAAATTTAAGAGAATCATAAGTACAATAAAGATGGAAGAGCTTCATACTAGAACATCGTCAATTACAAACATAAGTAAAATAGATCATATAATTATGTAACTTACATTATATAGTATAATGTAAGGAGAACGTTTGAGCTAAATAAGTTAAACTTGTTTGTGCACATTTGATGAAAAGCATCATATATATATGATACTAAATAATAAAAAAATAAAGAGAGATTATGCTCATTATACAATACAAAGCTATGATTTGTATAAGTATGACATAGAGAAAGAAAAAAGATTTTAAAATAAAAAATGATGAATAAGTGAGGATTTAATCATTATGATGTGTATACCATTAGAGTTAAGAGAAAATGAAGGTGAAAAGGACTCAATTGAAAAGGCATGGGAATTAAGAGATGGTGAATGGATGGGAATGCAAGTGAATGATTGGCGATGTATTTACATGGGTGATGCCAAAAGTGGAAAGCATTTTAGGGAAACTTTTGAGCTATTATCTTTCACCATGATCATGAGCTCAATTGTAAGTTCATCAAATCATAAAAGAAATCCAAAAATTGAGAAATAAATCAAGAAAGAGAGGTGATAAAATGACAAAATCATTAAGCAACATAAGAAGCATGAACTACACACGTGGTCATGCACAAAGAATTATTGAGTAGCATCATTGCATGTAGGTTATTTGGTTGCTAGAGGAGGCATTGGCAGATGCACGTGATTGCACAAGATTCTCATACACACAAAACATGTGCCACAATTAACAAGGCACCTACCATCACATGTGGTCTACATGCACATGATAGGGCATTTTCTACAAGTGGCAATAGTGCTAGTAAATAGGCCCTTATGGAATGAATTTTGTGGTAGTGGATTTTCATGTTCAAAATCTCATGTTTCTTATAAAATTATAATAATATATATTTTGTAATAGAATATGATATCCAAACTCCTATATAAAGAGGTAACAAGGGTGATTGAAATAATTTCATCTTTTTGTAACATAAAATCTCTTCTTTTTGTTTCTTCTATAGTTCTTTTCCATTTCTCATACTTCAATTTTACTCTTTTGACTATATAAATAAGGTCTATTATTGAGGGCTTTGGGGAGAATACCTTATAAATAGATCAAACCAAGTTTTTGTAAGTTAATGGACAAAGAAGAAAGGAGTAACTCCAGTGTTGGAGAGAACTCAACATGAGAAAAGGCAAAAACAAAGTGATTTCAACTATTGTTACTATAGTAACTAAGAAATTGGAGCAAAGTTATAATCTTAGGAGAGACCCATTACATGAAAATTGAGAGGCAAGAAACCTATACTACATGTATATGCTTTGATGATCGATGTTTGTAAGTTAGAGGACATCAAATGATAATGTCAACTTGCAAAAACTTGATGATGGTGGTGTAGACTAGTTAGTGCTTATGATTGGAGCTTGATTCTTTTTGAAATACAATAGTTGGCATATGTTAATTTGTTATGTAATGTTATGGCATCATGCATTGCATTGCATTTCTTACAAGCTTTATTAATTTCATATCAATGAATTAATGTTTACAAAAATGAAAAGAAAGAAGAGAAAACTTTTACTAATGATAGTTAACACAACAAAAAAGGACAAGTTTGTGATAAAAGAAAAAAGTTTGGTAAAGAGAGAGTAAATTTTAAAAGATAATTAAATGATTATCTAAAGTAACTACTACTATTCTAAAATGATGATTTTGAAGATGAGAAAAAAGAGTTATTCAATTAAGCCATTTTGTGTTGAAATGATGATTTCCTAAACATGCTTTCTCATTATGAAAAGGCCTTGCCTATTAATATAAGATAATATGTCAAAATCTATTTTAGCTCATAAATAATTGAAAAAGACTTAGGTTTAAGAAATATATCTATACAAGAAAAAATCCAAAGAAATTATAGATTTAGAATCAAAATTCTTAAGATTGTTAAGCAAATAAAAAAAATTTCAATAGCTAATTACTTACATTAATTTTAAATATAAGAGATTTCAACCTAAAGATAAGATGGTTTTAATAGTACATACCTAAGTACTGATGTTGATAGTGAAGTGGAAAAATACACACACAAGTAGAGTATATAGAAGGACAAACAATAATTGACATAATCACATTCACTAATAAAAGAGTTGGATGTGACGAATAAAATTTCTAAAATACGAAATAAAGTAACTAAAGACTTTCCAGGTGAATTGATGCTTTTTTAAATGTTGAATAATTAGTCAGGATCTCTCCTTTTAAGCCTCTTACTTGCCTTCCTATGGAAGCTCTGAAGTCACACCATCAGATTTTGCACACACAACATGCTTGTGTCATACAAGCTCAGTGACAACACTTCATTACTTCATTCAAAAAAATTTATCCTTTAATATATGGTGAGCTTTCCCCTATTTATATAAACCTCAAGGATACAATAATAATTTGTTAACCTAAGAATACAAAAAAGATATTTAGAGTACTAAAAGATATATTTTTGGAATTCTAAAAGATATAGCATGTGCATTTTGGATGGTGGTAATGCCAAATGGCAAGGTGATGGGTGGCGATAATAGTGTAAACAGAGAGGTGCGTGATGCCATAGGTGCAGTTGTCTGGTCGATGCATGTCAAAGCAAATTAGTGCAAGTTAATAAGTTGACATGCATCTTTTGGTCAGAAACGTTCACAAATGGGCCTGCTTGTATTCATGGGTAGACATGGGTCGAGTGGGTCTCGCAGATTGACACGGGTTGATGAGTTAGCATAGTCGATGCGAGAAGCATGCAAGTTGGTGTAGGTTGCATCATTGAAGTTGACCATGATGGTATGACTACAGATGATGGTGAGAACAATCCAAACTCAAATGTTAGCTCTTTTAAAGTCTTTTTTTAACCAAATTTTACATCGCTTAAATTAGAAAACTACTAAAGGGATGACCAATAGTGAATTTAAAGCTAGAAATATTAAAGGCTACCAATTATTTTTCAAACGACTAAAATGAAGCTATAAGAGTAAATAATTTGACAAACTATTAAAAGCAAACAAAAATATGTAATAAATAAGGGTTAGCAGTAATTGATTCTCATAACATTAATGATAATAAAGACTAGTGAGAAGTAGATATGACAATCTTAACATGACTTTGAGTTTAAATAAGACTAGCATGTCTCTAAGTGAAATCTCCATATGATATACAAGATACTACTGCATCACTTATGCTAATCCTTAATAAGATAAAATATGAAAGGAAAAAACTAAATTTATAAAGATAATAAAAACTTAAAGTGTATTAAAGTAATTACATGAAAATTTACTTTTTGTTGTGTTTCTTATTCACATGCTCATTCTATAATAAATTTATTACAATTGACTCATGCATGTAGCCACCAAAATGTTATTTTATTTACATATATGTACATCATTTTATCACTAAGACAATGATGAATGGCTCAACTTTTTTGACGTAACACTTTCACATCAAACTAAAGCACACTAAGAGTAGTGAGGGATAGATCATGTTGATTTGATTTAGAAAATGCTTATATCTTTTCATTTTTTGTTGTTATTATTGTGATAATGTCTTTTTTAAGTGTGATAAAAGATATGTAATAATACTTTTATCATGATGTTTGTTTAAACATTACTTGAGTTGAGCAACATATGAAAAATGGTACTTAAAGGCTTTGATTATTTTAATTTTTAAATGGTTCTTATTAAAAAGTAAAAATTTATTTAAATGCAAAGCTAGTTTAAATATGCTTCTATAATGTTTTGAAATTATTAAAAGAGGGTTTTATAAATTGCTTATACTACATGTTTTATAAAAAGAAAAGAAACATTTTTATGTCTTTCAAAAGAGGAAAAAAGGAAAAATAATTAGATGTTTTGGCATTGAATCCAAGGAAAGGTTAGTGAAGGTTTCCACACAAGTGATATCAAATAGTTGGAATCCTAAGGAGAACCATAGGAAAAGTACAACCATGGATATCAATATTAAACAGAATGGATACTAGGTTCAAAACAAGATTGGAAGGGTCAAGAAGAAATTCTAAACAAGTTTACTACCTAGGATGACAAAGAGGATGGAAATTAGGGTGTAGAAGTTAGTTAAAAAGGTGTAAGGTGATATTTTAGACAAACTCATAACCTAGGATGAAAAAATAAGAAAAACATGAAAAAGAAAGAAAAGCAAAGTTTTACTTGTGATAATAACCACTAAAAAGGGAAGATAAGTTTGCAATAAAAGAAAAAGGTTTGGTAAAGGGAGGATAAAGTTCAAAACTGATAAGATAAATGATTGTCCAAAGTGACAACTTTCATTCCAAAATGATGATTTTGAAGATGATAAAAATGAGTTATTCATCTTGGCTATTTATGTTGGACTGACGTGTTCCTAAATTGGCTTAATCATTATGAAGTTGCTTTAGCTATGCTAATCCTTAATAAGATAAAACATCAAAGGAAATAACTAAACTTATAAAGATGTTAAAAACTTAAAGTGTATTAAAACACTTACATGGAAATTTACTTTACATTGTATTTCTCATTCACATGCTCTTTCTATATTAAATTTATTATGATTATCTCATGCACGTGGCCACCTAAATATTTTTTATTTATATATTAGTACATGCTTTTGTTATTGACATAATCATGGTTGGCTTAGCTTATTTTTAGCCTAACACTTTCAGGTAAAAAAAAAAGGTGCACACCATAAGGTTACAAAAGAGTAGTAAGGGATAGATCATGTTGATTTGTTCTAGAGATTTTTATATCTTTTCATTAGTACTATTAGTATTTTGATAGTATCTTCTTTTATGTGTGATAATGGGAACGAAGTAAAACTTTGATCATGATGTCGGTTTAGACTTTATTTGTGTTAAGGAACATTTTATTATTTTAATGTTTAGATTGTTACTATTAGAAAAGTAAGAATTAATAAAATTAGAAAGATATGTTAAATCTACTTCTATAGTGTTTTAAAAGAAATTATTAAAAGAGACTTTTATAAATTATTTATGTTGCAAACTATATAAAAAAAGAAACATTATTTCAAAAGAGGAAAAAATGCAAAAGAATTAGATGCCATGGAATCAAATGCAAAAAAATGTTAGTAAAGGTTTCTACACAAGTGATATCAGAGTAACAAGAATCCCAAAGAGAAGAACCATAGGAAAAGTACAACCATAAATATCGTTCGTAGAAAGAATGAACACTAGGTTGTAAGGTCTAAGAAGATATTCTAAACAAGTTTGCAACCTAAGATGACAAAGAGGATGGTAATTAAGGTGTAAACATTAGTTAGAAAAGTCTAGGAAGATGTTTCAAACAAACTCACAACTTAGGATATGAAAATAAAACAAAATGAAACACTTATATAGAGAGCATGGGTAGATATTTTATAAGAGAAAACAAACATATTACATATTTATTTTATTATATCCTTTAGTCATTGCTTCACTTATTTGATGATAGTTAATCTATTATATTATATTTACAAATACTTTTTTCAATTGTTGATTTTAGATCATGTATCCTAAATACAACTATACTAATCATGTTAAGAGCCTGGTCATGTGACTCAAGTAGCTTAATTGGATTGTTTAAGTGCTAACCATATTATGAGAAACATAAGTTTGAGGAACATAAAGGAAAGATCTTTATTAAATCTCTTAATTTTGATAATTAGAATGTCAAAACTTATAATAATTTACTTGAAGTACTTAAGATTTTTTTAAGATAAATATTTTATCTTATTTTACATATATTATCTTCTTTAAAACATTATATTCATAGTGAGTTTCATCATATGTTAAGATTAAATCATGTTAGATTTGAAATAAAAAAGAATTAAGGTTTTCATTGGCTAAACTAATCATCCTTCTTGAATCTACTACACAATATCATCTATTAATATTTGGGTTAGAAGGAGCATTAAATAAATGTGATCTAAGTAGTACCACTATTTTGCACTTTTCATACTAGTATGATACCCCTATCATATCATATGTTGATCATTTTCTTGAGAGGTTTAATTTAATATTTATTATTCTTGATTTTTATATGATGTGATTCTATATTTTATATATTATGGTACATTCATTAAGAGGATCAATAAGGGATTGGACCAAGTGATAAAAAAAAATTAGAATTTATTATATTATCATATAAGTATAATTTTGATATCATATGAGTACATCATCTATTATCCTGATACGAGTTAGGAGCTAATGATTGTTGTATATTACAATGATATTCATCATAATTATATGATTTAATTATTAATAAAGTGAGATTTAATGACTTAGGTTATGGGCATACTAACTTTCATTGTACCTTTATGATATTGCCTTCATACTTATATGATACCACCTCATTAGAGAGCTTAGTATCAGGACTTAGTCATATATTAGCTATATGTTTATCATAGAAGTATGTTCTTATTTTTATTGTATAATATTTTCTTTAGAGCTAAGAATTTAGATTTGCATAATTTTATTCTAGTTGTATCATATAATGCACCCATCGTTATTATATGATCCATTCTTATAGAGCAAAATGAACTACTCAAACCTTTGAATTTGTTAAATGATGATACTGATGTGCATTGTACTTGTACAATCACTTGGATTGTATTATATGATCAATTTAGGAAATAAGTAATAACTAGTTTGATTGATTTTTGATAGAACCATTTGAGAGAGTTTTAGAGCTATTTAAGAGTATTTTAGAAGCATATAAAGACATCCAAACATGATGGAATAAATTATTACCTTGATTGGAAAATTGTTTGTGAGAAAGTTTGATTGGTTTCATCAATTCTAAGAAGAGGAAAGTGTAAAATCATGGAATTTAACTTGAAACACTTATGTTTTCCTTTCTTTTCATCCTTAAATTGAGTTATAATTTATAATCTCAAGTTATATCTATCACATTCTCTCTTATATGAATATTGAACTTCATTCATTAATTATAAGAACTACTATATCAAGTTTTTATTTACTTTTCTTGTCCCACTTTTAGGATTTTTATTTGTTTATTTTATTGGCATTTATTAAGATACTTGTAGGCTTCTATTTAAGCTTTTTTAAAGCAATGTTTTAGCATTTATTAAGTCAATTATAAACTTTAATTAACTAAGAGTTGTCAGCTTTTATCTAGCTAGTGTAGTGATTTTTTATCAAGTTAGTGTTGTAGGCTTCTAATGAATCAGAACTATGGGATTTTATTAAGCGATATAAGCTTTTATTAAGCTAGTGGTAGATAGTTTTATTAAGTTATTATTTTAGTATATTGCCTAGTAATTTTGCTTGGGGTGGATGTAAAACTAAGTTTGGATCAAATCACTTGAAACTTTTATATATACTTTATTTACATTACAATAAAGCTATTTTTGCAAAGCCTAAAATTATTTCATAAAACAAGTGTTATAATAGCTAACAGATTATGAAACATGTCTCCTATTGTAAAATCATTTGTGTTTTTAAGTTAGCTTGAAACATATAAGTTTGCATAATTCACCCCCATCATCTGGAAATTATTCCCCTATAATTTACAATATATTTAATTTTTTTATGATTCTTTCATATGCTAAGTGCATTACAAAAGACTTTGAATTAATATTAGAAAAAATACAAAACTTTAGTAGAAGATTGTATAGTATGATTATATGTATCATATAATATATAATGCGTATATAACAAAGGTCAAACAACTAGAATAAAAAACATCATACAATATGAAAGCAAACCATCATATAGTATAATATTTAGTGAAAAATATAACTAAGATATCTTAGTCAATCATATCATACAATATCAAACCATCTTATATTATGTCAGAATGAGCAAGGAGATAAATAAACTAAATGAGACCATTGAATAGCACAATACCACAACATTGTACAATACAATAAAACTAGTTAGAAATAGAATGGAACATTAAAGTATATGATATCAAACCAATATACACTATGATAGAGTAAGGAGGTAAACAAACTAAATGAGATCATTGTATAGTATAGTGCCACATTATTGTATAATATGATGTAATGAGCAAGACACTTAAATAAAAAGAACTATATATTATAATCTCAAACCATTATATAAGGACTAACAAAGGAAATGGAATGAACAATAGCTAAGTCAATCATCATACAATATGATATCAAGTTATCATTTAGTATGACAAAGTGGGTAAAGAAAACAAGCTAACTAAAACCAACATATAATATAATTCCATTTCATCATACCATATGTTATGATAAGCAAACTGGTTAGCCCAAAAGAATCATATGTTATATCTTAGGCTATCAGATAAGTGCAAATAGAGGTGGAAAAATAAACATTGGCTATTTGAAATATTGCATTGCATCATGTAAAGAACTGTATAATACAAAAAGGTGAAATGAGTAGACTATGAAGGATTGTATAGCATGAGTAAGAACATCAAATCGTATGATGCCTTATCAGACTGTCTAATGCCAAATAGGTCAAACTAGTTGGATAAGGTAAACAAGAGATATGTTGATTTGTACATTAGGAAGAGTGGCACATACTAATATGATTAATAAAAGAGATAGAGAAAAGCATTGAATTAATATGAAGAGCAATGCAAACTTAGATATATCATACAATACAACAAAACAGATCTTACAGTATGATTTGTATTAAAATAGAGGATAAACAAATTGAATAAATAAAACATGTATTATCATACAAATACATTGAACGACATAATGGTAGAACTAATGAAGAAGAGAATCCTATAATATGTTTATAGACATTGTGTAGTATAATGATAAAACAATATATATGATGCATACATGATTAGGAAGGATCTTTGGTAAATGTGATAGTTTCTATGTAATTGTTTATATTGCACTTATAATATTGAATTCTTAAGTTATATGATGCACAATAATTGTGTAGAATGGTGTCAAGGAATCGTAATGATTTTGGAGAAAGGTTAAAAAGCTCATTCAATCAAGGGATGTTAAATTCCCAAGTTGGAAATGGTCATGATAGAATGTAAGGAATACCCAGGGTGCAATCAAGCGGAGGAGGCACCTAATGAAATTAAGAGAAGTTCAAATGCAATATACTAATTGGTTGGTGGAAAAGTCTTAAGGCTATGAACACCACATCTAGGTGATAATGTGTCGTTGTTTCAAGCTAATGATTAACTCAAGAGAACTAAAATGTTATTTGATAGTGTATCATATGAAAATCAATCATTACTACCATTGATTATGCTAGTACTGAATAGTGCTACTTGGAATTGGTTGAGAGGTCAAAGTAGAATTTTATTTGGAGACAAAAATTGAACTCAGAGAAACATTGAAGAGATTTTCACTATGTTTAGAATGTTACATTCTAGAATCACCTAAAGACTAGATTCATTAAGAACTTTTGATGTTGTTCCAAAGGAATCTTACAATCAATGAATATGAAGAGACATTTTTAAGGCTTATTTTGTATGCTTTAGAGATCATGGAATCCAAGAAACAACAATGCTATCTCTTTTGAAATGGATTAAAGCAATTTCAAATGTGTTAGCACCATTAGAGTTTGATTCCTAAAGAACATTAATAGAAGAAATTTTGAAGATAAAATAAAATCTTAAACTAATTGAATTAGGAAGGGTAGTGAAAAGGAGAAAAGAAATTTTATATCATAAAAGAATAATAAGAATATAAAATCAAGTGGTGAGACTTTGTATGACAAAAATTAAAAAATATCATTGTTAAAAATATGTGAAAATTTTCATCGAGAAAAATGCAAGAAGAAAAGAAAAAAATGCTTCAATTGTGGAAACTTTAGGCATTATGCCTAGGAATTCCTACAACAGCAAAAGTAGGCCAATGAGAGAGAGATGTTACCAAGAAGACACTCACATGGCTATAAGAATAACAAAAATCAAAGGGAAAGACTTATGTGTAGCTTCAAATGTCACTATCCAAAATTTTTTCCATCAACCAAGCCAAACCACTAACATCTTCCAATGTCATAAATAATACTTTACATTTTTTAAGTAAACCTATGATAGTTTTATTTGATTGTGATGTATCATACTCTCAAATCTACAAGTATAGTCAAATCAACCATGATTGAGAAATTACAATTAAAAAATCTTTTAATAATTACTTGATGCACTAGAAAAATGATAGTAGTAAATAAATAAATCAAATCCTATTCCATTACAATTTTAATTTATATTAAAAAATTTCACACAATATTGGGAATAGATTAGCTTATGACTGACAAAGTTGTAATCAATTTTTATGAGAAGAAAGTGGTTATTATGCTAGATGATGAATGTAACACAATGTTCTTTAAGAATTCTTTCTAAATCCTTACGTGCAACAAATCCCTTATATAATCAATGCATATGGCTAGCCATCATTTTGCTCCTACAGCTTGATGTTCAAATTAGGATTTTTGATCCCCTAACTTGATCAACATGCTTGGGCACATCACCCACAATGAACCATATGCTTTTATCAAATGCTTACCCAATTCATTAAGAGACTAGTTCACCATAGGTTGGGGTAACTAACCAATATACATTGGCATCTACATGGTGCCAAAGCAACCTATTAATAAATCCATACATATCCATAAGCTTAGGATTCATTATACCTTTTGGACCTTTGTAGTGTTCTACTCCAAGGATGAGCTTCTCCTTCTCCAAGAGTTGAAGTCTCCTCCTCCCCCTCTTGCTCACAACTATACCTCTTCCTCTTGTCTTCTCTTAGTAATGCCTCCTTGCTTCTTTCTATGACTAGAGTTTCTAAATTTACTAACAAAGTCGTATGCAATGGCTTATATAGAGTTGATTAGCACTCCTTCATTCAATTAATTTGGCAATGGTTAATTATTCACAAAACATACTATTAGATTCCCAAAGTTGCCCTTTCAACATCCCTTTAAAAAATTAAAGTTTTCCATTCAACATCCCTTAAGAAAACAAAGGTTACCTTTTTAATTTAATTTAAGAAAACCAATGTTCTCCTTTCAACTTCTCATAAAAAAAAACCAAGTTTGTCCTTTCAACTTTCCTTAAGGAAGCTAAAGTTTTTCTTTCAAATTCCCTAGAGAGACCATCCCATTTTTGTTAATGTGTTTGGTTAGAACTCACTAAGAGAGAAATGCCTCATTCCTTGTCCTTAATCTCTATGACTAGACATATAAACTCCTTTACCTATATGTGGATTTTATAGTGATTCTAATTTCAAGTTTGATGAGGTGCTAATTTTAACATCTAATTTAGAAACAACATCACCTTTGGGGATAGTTTTAATAATAAGACAAAGGAACATAAGACATACTTAGCTAGATGTATTTTTTGTGCCCATGATTTTGATGAACACAAAACAAAGCATATGTTAATCCAATGGTTGGTTGAGTTGTTGTGAAGTTGAAGTAACAACTAGATAATGAAGAGGATGACTTCTAATTAAAGGAATATACTAACAAAATGAATTGAAGCTTGATCATTAATCACGAGGATATTGTCTCCATTTGTAGATCTTGGAGACATTTGGGTTTACTTCTTGTGACATGGCTAATGTTCTTTGAGGCCCTTATTACTACATTTCTTCTTATTATATTATTAAACCTTTCCTTTATGCTTAAGTGGCATTTAGGTTTCCTTTTAATCTTACTTACACATGCATTTTCTTTAAATCATTTATCCTTCATTTTTATTAGTCTTTGTAAAATCATAACATGAGCAAAAGACAAAGAAATTGAGTTTAAAATTTTCCTTATTTATGCACTTCCTTATGGTTGTACAATATAATGACTAATATTTTATATAGCTTAGTTTTTTGCTAATATTATCAGTGTAATTTGAAATTGTCAATACATTGTATATGTATAATGGTGTTATGAATATGATCTTTCTATTAAGCTATGACATGTCAATGACAGCACTAATATACTATTATGATTATGAATCATATAAAAAATCTCAAGAGCTTAGCACTTAGTGAAATAAATTATTGTACAATAGTGATCCACTTATTAGATGTGTATGATTATCTTAACTTATTGCCATAAATGTATCATACATATATGATCTAAGTGATTACCTTGTATAAAGATTTAAAATAAGAGAAATGTGTGAAGCTTTCAAATTATATAGTATGGTCCCTATTGTCATAATTGTATAATAAACTATTAAAGCTAAATACAAAGGTTACATTCACATCATCTGAGTTATTAACTTTATTTGTTTATCACCTTGGTATGATCTATAGATCATTTTTTTATGAATGTCTTTGTAATTTATAATGGCTAGTTTAATGAAATATAGTCATTGCTTTTACCTCATTCAATAAGATTCTATCCAACGATATAAATAAAAGAGTAATCAAAATAAAAGAAATGAATGATAATGACTTTATTGGAAAATCATTAATTAATTGGAATGCATAACAATCTCGATTTCATGTTTTGTTGGAGCATTAATGCATATCTATAACATGTTCTTGCTTGATTTCACATTAGTTTGTCATACGTTACTTATTGGTGCCATCTTATCTAATTTATTTAATCATTATGATATTATTACTTAAAGGTATAAGGTATATATTATTTTATTAAAAGATTTCAATTTTTGTATAATATTTTTTTTTAGCTATTGTGATAGATTCTAATTGTTGGCTTTGTTTCGGCTAGGGTTGCATTATGCTTCAAAGTTGGTGTTAGTAGCTAAGTGATCAATGTCGATCAAGGTGTTCTAAGGGTTTGTATCTTACCTTCCATGTGGCAAAACATGCTAGTTTAGAGGAATTCTGGTCTAGTTAACCAATGGTGGATATAGGCCATGTGTTGGTCATTAAACCACTTGAAATTCCTTTGTGCATTCTTATTTTCTCATATTCATTTTTACTTTCTCTTAATTAGCCAATAATGTTTTTAAACTTGTAAGGAAGGTCTTCTAAAAGATACATTAATTGAATAATAATTATTAGCATTACTTACTTTATTGAAAAGAATTTTAAAAGGCATAATCACCAATTTATGGCTTGTCTAATCCTTACACATTTCATTTTCATGTGGGTAGATGCCCAAATAGGTAAATTATAAGTGTGCATGGTTGGCCTACTTGATCTTCCATTAGGTCAAAATAGTTTATCATATTTTTTAAGAACTTGGAGAGATTTATATCAGGCTTGATGCAAGCATAGTTGAAATATAACATTTTAGGGTAAAGATTGTTATGGTGGGGGGTGGAATGATGTAGAAAAAGTTACATCATCAAGTTTAATGGATGACTTGAGCCTATAAAATATGATTTATGTTCACTTTTGGAGCAAAGATAGGCCCAATTTCACTAGGAAAATCTAACAAAAAGGGGGTCTTAATTGATTTATAGTATTAGTTGGGCTAAATAAGTTATTTTGGTAAATTATGAAGCATGCTGGAAGCATCTATATTAGGTCATGTATATTAAGAATTCTAGGTGAACATAACCATCTTTGACAAGTTTGTTGATAAAAAAACTACTTTTTTGTTTTCTAATGTTTTTTCTTTAAGTGTTTCTATATCATTCATATTAAGGACACTAAGTGGACAATTTGGAGAGCATTGATCATTGACTCAAAGGGCTTATTGACAAGGTGTTTGGTGAAAATGTAAGGAGCACCAAACATGATGTTTGAACAACTTGGAAAAGCAATTGAGAAGTACTTTTACTCTCTTTTAGACAGTAAAACTTACAATAATAATCGTGAGGCATTATGATAAATGGATGAGTTTTGAAGTGTGTGAGGATTCCAAGTAAAAGCATTTAGAGTGTTTTTTCACACATCAAATCACACTCAAGATAAGATAAGTCTTGAATTCACATGATATTTTCACACTCAATAATTGCCTTATTAAAGCTTAAAAAATTGATAGTTTGTATTCATAAAAAATGCCCATTACACTTAGAATGCATAATCTTGAAAATATCTAAAAATGAATATAATTTTTGGTACATGTCACCTTTGGTATAGTAAATCAACCCCAGATATAGTGCATGGAAGCTTACTTATAGTATGGATGTAGTAGTGTTGCCAATGGTTATTAAGTCAAAGTCTGGCATACAATATATTAATATTAATGTGTAATATGTTTAGTACAAATAATTTTATGTAGGAGATCAAATAATATGTTTGAGTTAAAAAATTAAAATATAAGATTTCAATATGGTCCAAGAACATTAACATACAATATATATAGTTAAAGTTAATAAACAAATTGATAAAAAATGTGCTTAAAGGAAAAGCTAGACCTCAAGAATTTTATATAGTATGCTAAGTTCACTGTGATATTTTATTGTAATGTATAGGCTAAACTAAAGGATAACATGTAATACATGAATTTCTTATGTATGATATGCCTATTACAATTGAAGACTAATGCGTTATACATTGTCCTTGATATATGAAATGTCTAATATATTTTACTAAGTAATGTCAAGTTTAATTATAATAACTTTTTTTGATATAGCTATTAGAGACATTTTGGGGGTTTAAAGAGCCATTAGAATCATTCTAAAAAGTAATTACCAAACATCATGTATAAGCTAATGATCAAATGCAAATCATTTACAAGAAGTTACATTTGAATATAATCTCATTCTTTATGGTTCTATTAAAATTACTTGTTTGAAAACAAAAGTAAGTGCATACATCTTATTCTTAGCCATTCAAGCTAATATGTTTGTGAGCTATGTTGAATATTCTTCCTAGAAGTTTCACATATCAATTTATTATGCCTCTTGATCAAATTGTTGGGCCATAATAAATTGTATTTTGAGCTTCATTTTATTTCCTTTGTTCTATTTTTGAACGTTGCATTTGGATTTTTATTTGGCCTTTTAGCCTCCTCTTTTAGGCTCTTTTAAATTGGTGATTTGAAGACTCATTTTGGCTAGTATTGTGGGTACTAGTATAGTAGTGTCATTGGCTCATGTGGGCCTATTACTTGTAGAATCCTTTGACCTAGTATTGTGGGCATAGGCTAGTGTGTGAAGTTTTGCTTACTTATATCTACAAAAGGTATTTGTTAATACTCACTTTATCTTTTTGTTAAGGATAGATGCATTTTTCTTTTAGGATTGAACAATCTAAAAGTCATTATATATTAACTTTATCACATTCCTCAAACAAATATTTTAAAGTTAATAAGATCTTCTAATAAATAAGGTTCAAGGGCAACTATACTCTAGAAATTTACTAATTTTCTATTATTTTACCTTTTAAACTTAAGATTTCAATTTTTACAATTCACCCACCCTTTTATATCAACATCTTAGCCCTCATATTTAATCACTAATATAAAATAACATCATAAAAGTATTGTGTTATTAACCTCTAGCCATAGTGTTTTATTTGATAATAACAAATTTCAAGTATTTTTAATGAATTTGGTTTAGTAAATTTCTAAATTCTAAATAGTTGACATTCATATTCTTGGAAGAATTCAAAGAAAAAGAGAAGCAAAAGTAAAAGTGACAAACCACCAAGAAATATTTTTTTGATATTACTTTTAGGTATTTTAATTTCATTTTTGAAATATTAAATCTTATTAAAATTAGTTTTTTAAGACAAAAAATATTAATTAACTTATATTTTTAATATCCTTGATTATCATCTTTAATTCAATATTTCAAATGCATATTTCTTAATCATCTCATCAACGTCTTTGAAATCTTATTATTTTGTAATGATTTAAATAAGAAATTAAAAATAAAAATGCTAATTTCCATTGATGATTGTGTGTTTGCAAGTTTGCAACAGTATTAAGGTCAGGTCGAGACATGAATCTTGAACCTGTTTGACACATTAGAATTTAGCTCAGATCAGAGCATTACCCTTCAAATTTGTATTTAATCTTTTAATTATTAGTAAGCATAGGTGATTAAATCTTATACAAACTAGGAGGAAACTAAAATCAAAATCAGGCTATCAATGGCACATTCTTGAATGCTTATATTAAGAAAAGCACTTTTCAAATACACTATGTTGGACTAAAAGTATTACTTTTACTATGCAACAAACTCTTAAGTCGTGTGAGAGACTTGAGCTATCCAATCATGTATTTTGTGATCGAACGATTACCATCATATCTAATTTTTTAACCCATTAATTCTTTTAGTCATTTAATCTTGCAATGTCATGATCACACGGTCCATATTTCTTTTGCTTGACCAGTTAAATCCTACTGTCATATCGCAATTCAAATCTAATGGCCTAGATCAAATGCATATTTCTAAAAGGCATCAATTAAAATCTATCCATTTGATCTCACAATTTTCAAGTTCTAATGGCCTTGGTTAAGTCTGATCCAATGGCTCCAATGCAATGGCTATTTTAGCCATTATTTCAAGTCATTAGATAATTTTTTTAAATATTAATTTTCTAATTAAAAAATTATGAAAGATAAAATGTAATGAGTAAATTAGGTGTTTGGTAAGTGCTTTTAGCCATTAGAAGATGTCTATAAATTGGAGAATTTTTTAAAAAATTTGTTGGATAAAATCTTTCATAAAATTCCAAAGAAGAATTCTCAAGTCATACCCTCAAAGCAATTTGCAACCATTGCTAATCATCACCTCCTTAAGCTTCAACTTTTTTCAATAAATTATAAATTTCTTGATTCATCTTCTAATTAGGTAAGCTCTTATTTTCTCATTTTAGAACTAATTAAATTAAAATAATTGTGCCTTGTTAAATATTTTTTTAGGCATAAAAATTTATTTATACGAATTTTCATTGTAGTTTTCTTTCCTCTTTTTGCCAATTCTACTTTTCTGTAAAACTATTATGGTTTATTTTATTTTCTTGTTATAAGGATTTACTCAACCCGCTTTTAGGAAACGCTTATGTAGGTTTTTTTATGCCTAGTTTTTACCTGGGTGGACGTAAGCACATAAAAATTGCTTATGCACATGTTTAAATTTTTTTAACTTGTTATATAAAAATTTCTAAAGCTTTATTATCAAAATAAAAAATTAGCATATTTCAAGAAATTAAAATTTTTAATCCTTGCAATTCACCTCTCTCTTATTAAAAAATATTTCAATTAGTTTAAGACCAAGGTCCCTTTTAATGAAAATAAATCCTCCAAAAGATCTACAACTTAAATTTGAGCTTCATCTTGATTAAGTGAAGGTGCCACCACTCTTTTGTAGCAATTATTATATTTATTAAAAGATTAATATGGCAAGTCATTTAAAATATGTTAATAGAGAAATATGGGAATTGATGCAAGTTTCTTTTGATTTTTTGATAAAGCAAAATACACAAGGTACTTTTGTACCTAAACCATTTTATGAAATAGATGATAGTGACAAACATAAAGTATTATTAAATGATATGGCCATAAATATTTTACATTATGCTTTGAATGCTACAAAATTTAATCAAATCATGAATTAAAAATTTCTTACCATATTTGGCATAAAATAGAAGTAACGTATAAAGGCACTTCTTTAATTAACGAAAACAAAATGACATGATGACACATGACTATGAGTTATTTAAGATGCTTTCAAATGAGTCCATCAAAAGCATGTTTACTAAATTTACCATTATTACTAATGCACTTGCGAGCTTGAAAAAGAAAATTTATAAGAATAAATAAGTAAAGAAGATCCTATAAATATTGTCAAAAGAGTATGAAACATTGACCACTACTATCAAGATATCAAAAAATAGTTTTATGATGATAATAGATGACTTGATGAGTGAGTTTATGATAAATGAGCTAGAAATGGAGAGGAGAAAAGAAGAAGAAGAAATAATTGAGTAGAATAAAGTAATGAAGAAGGAACAACCAAAAATATTAAAGATAGAGGAAGGCATTTCAGAAGAGGAATCCACAATAATTATGATATAACATTAATTTCAAAAGATTTATTTAAAGTTCTTCAATGATGTAAGAAAGTATAAAAATCAAATGTCTATGAGAAGAATAAGAAGAAAAGATGAAACTATTTGTCATGAATGTGAAAAGCTAGGACTTTTTAGACTAACATGTCTTATCATGTAAGAAACAGTTGAAAAAGAAAAGAATAAGATGAAGAAAAGTAAGAAGGAGAACAAAGCATTAGAAGTAGTTTGGAGTGATTAAAAAGAAACATATACAAGTGAAGAGGAGAACAATAATGAAGGCTTCTTTTGCATGATAACTAGAGAAGAAGAGGAAGAAGAAGAGAATGCATGTTCAAGTGAAGAAAAGGTAAATTATTCAAATGAAAAATTAGCTCAACAATTGCTTTATGTTTGTAAAAAATATGAAATTTTGAGTAAAAAGTATAAGAAACTAAAAGAGAAATATTATGAATTACAGGTCTTTGTGATGAAATAAAAAATGCCAATGATAACTTAGTAGAAAACATTAACCAGAATGCTTCCTTAATTAAAGATTTTAATGATTTTGAATATTTGCACTCTAGTTGTTCATTTTCAAAAGATAAATCATTAATAGAGATGTTGCACATACTAGAAGATTTCATGGGCATAAGTTTAATGATAATATTAACTTGTCACTTGGTTAAAATAAACTTATATGTAATTATTGCATGCTTTCATGTCACACTTCATATAAATATAAGATTAGAAATAATGTTTATGCAAACTATCCTACTTTTGCATGGATAGTGAAGGGAAATAGTAGTTTAACTACTCTTAAATATGCTAGACTCAAAATGGTTTGCGTTCTTAAATCTAATAATTAATTTATGAGTGTAGGAATGTCTTCTTTACAAGGCTGAGGAGGACATATGATTCTTGGATAGTAGGTGCTTAAGACACATGATTGGAAATATCAAGCTATTCGCCCAACTAGAGGCTTGTGATGGAGAACAAGTTATGCTTGGTGACAATTCAAAGAAATCTCTAAAAGGAATAAGTATTGTTGGAAATCTTACATTTTTAATTTCTAAAGTTTTATTTGTTCAAGGTTTAAAGCATAATTTACTTAGTATTAGTCAATTTTGTGATAGTGGTTTTAGTATTTCATTTGATACTCTTGCATGTAAAATTAATAAAAATAAAAATGTAGTAATTATTACATCAAGAAGAAATAATACTTATTTACATGATTTAAAAATCATAAATAATTATCAAATAAAATGTTTTGCATAACATGCTAGTGACTCAATTTTATGGCATTAAAGATTTTGTCATGCTAATGCACATATATTAAGAAAAATGATTAAACATAACTTAGTAAGAGATTTACCTAAATTCACTTTTGTGGATAATTTTGTTTATAGAAATTGTAATTTAGGAAAAGTAATAAAAGCAAGCTTTCAAACCAAGAAAGATGTAACCTCCAAAAAGATTTTAGAACTTATACACATAAACTTGTTTGGACTAATACATCTCATGAGCTTAGGAGATAAGAAATATGGATTCGTATAGTAGATGATTATTTCAGGTATACATGGGTTATTTTTAAGAAAAAAGAGTGAATCATGTAAAGAATTTTAAATATTAATAACCAAATTATAAAATGAGTTAAGTCAGAACTTAATTTCTATTAAAAGTAATAATATAAGAGAATTTAGAAGTGATGAACTCATTGAGTACTGTAATAATAATGAAAATTCATAGTTTTTTGACATGTAACATTCCACAACAAAATGGTATAATAGAGAGAAAAAATAAAACTTTATTAGATTTAGTTAGAAGTATGATACACTTAAATTCTTTTGGAAAGAAGCTATTCTAATATCTTATTATGTTTCATATAGAATATTTTCTAGACTAATATTAAACAAATTACCATATGAATTAGCATTTGATAAGAAGCCAAAAAGTAACTTATTTTCATTTATTTGGTTATAAATATTACATTTTAAATAATAGAAAAAAAGAAATAAAAAAATTAGATCAAAATTTAGATGAGAGAATATTTTTAAGATATCCATTTAGTGATAGAGCTTATAGAGTTTACAATAAAGCTACTAATTAAGTAGAAGAATCCATACATATAAATTTTGATGAATCAATATCAACAAAACAAAATAATGTAAACATGGATGAACAAATAGGATTTGAAAAATTAAGTTTAAAAGACTTAAGTGAGATAAAAAAGGAAAAGAAAATAATTAAAGAAAAAACTCTTAAAACTTTAACATATAATAAGGATCATCCCAAAGGTCAAGTAGTAGGTGAAATCATTGATTGTGTTAAAACTAGATCTTTCTATAATGAGTCTATTTTTTGTAGTAAATTTTGAACCAATCTCAACAGAAAAGATAATAAATAATAAATTTAAGCTAATTTCCATGAATGAAGAATTAAATTTGTTTGAAAAGAATTGTATGTGGGAGTTAACCCTTAGACCATTAGATAAAATTATAATTAGAATAAAAAGTGTCTTTAAAAAAAACAAGAAAAGAATAAAAATATAATTAAAATATAGCAAGATTAGTTACAAAAGGTTATGGTCAAATTGAAGGTATAGATATTGAAGAAACCTTTGCACCCATAGCTAGGCTTAAGGCAATAAGAATTTTGTTACCTTAAGCTTGCTACAAGAATTTCAAACTATATCAAATAGATGTTAAAAATACTTTTTTAAATGGTTATATAAATGAAGAAACTTATGTAGAATAACCCTCAGGATTTAAAATATATGATAAAATAGATCGTGTATATAATAAGTTAAAGCATTATATGGACATAAGAAAGCACCAAAAGCATGGTATGATAGGTTATATGGTCTTCTAGTTTCAAATGACTTCATAAGAGGAAAAATAAATAACAGATTATTTATTAAAATAAATAGAGAAGATCAACTTATATGTCAAATATATGTAGATCACATATTATTTGGGCCTAGTAATGAAGATTTATGTAATAATTTTTTAGATTTAATGAAAACTAAATTTAAAATAAGCTTAATGAGAGACTTAATATTATTTTTAAGTCTTCAAGTTAAAAAACTTTCAAAATAGCATTTTTATATCATAAACTAAATATACTTAAAATTATTAAAAAATTTGGTTCATGACTTTTAAACTCAGAAACACACCTATAGCCACTAATACACATTTAGATAAAGATGAAATAGGAAAACCAATAGACATTGAAATGTATAGAGGTCTAATTAGTTCACTTCTATACCTTATAGCAAGTAAATCCAACATACTTTATAGTGTTTATGTATGTGCTCAATTTCAATCTTAACCTAAAAAAATCTCATTTAGCAACTAAAAAGACATATTTAATATATAGTTAGAACAAATAAATTGAGACTTTGGAATGAAAAAGAAGATCAATTGATCGAAAAAGCATAAGTGGTACATGTCAATTTAAAGAAATTCTCTAATTTCATGGAGTTGTAAGAAGCAAAATTATATTACATTATCTACCATAAAATCAAAATATATAACTGCAAGTAGTTATATAGCACAAGGTTTTTAGATCAAATATAAGAGATTATAGTATTGAACTAGGATAATTTCCCATTTATTATAATAATTCAAGTGCTATAAGTTTGAGTAAAAATATGACTACTCATTTTAGAGAAAAATATATATATATATATTATATTTCATTTAATAAAAAAGCACTTTGAACTTAATCATGTTTTGTTAGAATATGTGCTTACTAATATTCAATTGGCTAACATTTTCACAAAACTCTTAAGTTGTGATCAATTTACAAAACATAGATTACGTTTAGGAGTATTAAATCCATTTGAGTGATAATGAAAAGGAGAGAATAAATATTAAAATAAATTAAAAGATAGATGCATGAATTAAGAGAGTCCTAATCTAGTTATGACAAACATATAGGGGGGTTTAAATTTAATTTATTTTATATAGCTTATATTTTGATCAATGTTATTAAACGTTTTGTTATCATTAAAAAGAAAATATTATTGTGTTATTAATCCCTAGCCATGGTACTTTATTTGATGATAATAAATCTTAAGTATTTTTAATGAATTTGGTTTAGAGAGTTTTTAGATTTTAAATAGTTGACACTCATATTCATAGGAGAATTTAAAAAAGAAGAGATGCAAAAGTAAAATCTCATGAAAATCATCTTAATGAAAGAAAAAAAACCACCAAGAAATATTTTTTGACAATACTTTTAGGTATTTCAAATTTATTTTTAAATATTAAATTTGATTAAAATTAGTTTTTCAACACACAAAATATTAATTAATTTTTATTTCTAATATCCTTGATCACTATCTTTGATTTAGTATCTCAAATGCACATTTTTCAATCATCTAATGAACATCTTTAAAATCTTATTATTTAGTAATAATTTAAATAAGAAATTTAAAATAAAAAAAATAATTTTCATCTTTGTTCAGGTGTTCACAAACTTTGCAGTAGTATTTGGGTCAGAATGAGACATGAATCCTAAACTCATTTGACACATTTGAATTTTCTCAGATCGAGGCATTACCCTCTGAATCTATATCTAATCTTTTGATTACTGGTAAGTACTGGTGATTAAATCCTATATGAACTAAGAGACAACCAACCTCAAAATTAGGTTACCTCTAGTGCATGCCAAAATGCTTATATGGAGAAAAGTGCTTTTTAAATACATCACGTGGGGCTAAAACTATTGCTTTTACTATGTGGAAATTTTTTGAGTTATTTGAGTGACATGAACCATGTGATCATGCATTTATCTATTGAATGATCACCATCGTATCTAAATTTCCATCCTACATATTCTTTCAATGATCTGATTATGTAATGTCACGATCGCATGGTCTGTATTTTTTTACTTAACAAGTTAAATCCTACCATCAGATTGATATTCTAATCTAGCAACCCAAATCAAATGTATATTTTTAAAAGGTGTTGATTAAATTCTATTCGTTAGATCATGCAATGCTCTTGATTGAATAGCCAAGTTTGGTCCGATCCAACAGCTACAGTGCAATGACAATTTTTTGTTGTTATTTCAAGCCATTAGGTAATTTTTTAAATATTTATTTTCTAATTAAAAATTATAGAAGAGGAAATGTAACAACTAAATTAGGTGTTTGCTAAGTACTTTTAGCTATTAGAAGATGCCCATAAATAGAAGATTTTTTTAGTAATTGTTCTCGATGGAAAATTTTATAAAATTCCAAAAGAGAATTCTTAAGTCATGATCTCAAGGCAATTCATAATTATTGATAATCATCAACTGACATTGTGCCTTTCTTCAAAGAACTCTAAATTTCTTGATTAATCTCCTAATGAGCTAAGCTCTCATTTTCTCATTTTATAATTTATTAAATTAAAAATAATTGTGTCTTGTTAAATATTTTGTCAAGTATAAGAATTTATTTGTATTAATTTTTATCATAATTTTTTTTCTTGTTTTAAAAATTTTATTTTGTTGTAAGGCTATTGTAGCCTATTTTATTTTCTTTTTATAAGGGCTTAGCCTGCCTGTCTTTCGATAAAAAGGCTTATATAGTTTGTTTTCTGTGCCTAATTTTTATCGAGGGTGGACATAACCTGATTTTATGTCTAACCATCTAAAAGTTCTTGTGTACACATTTAAAATTTTGTATTTTATTATTTCATAATTTTTAAAAATTTATTATAAAAATAAAAATTAACATATTTTCAAGAAATTAAAATTTTTAATTATGGAAATTCCCCCACCCTCCTCTTATTGAAAATCCTTTTAAAAGGTCCATTTGTCCCATAGATTATGGAGTCATGAAATCCATGAAATGAATGAATAAGAAGTGCTACTAAATTGAGATAATAATAAAATAGTGAAAATGTTCCTCAATGGAGTTACCTCATAAACTAACTACTATTATAAGTTATATGAAACAAAATAACCTAACCACTCCAACAAAATATGTATCCATGATCTGTATGATGTAATGGATAGGAGGGGGATGTGTGTATGTTTGTTGCTCATCTTTCACCTATCGAAGTATTTTTTACTTGTATAATATGGGAATGTATGAATGTTATAGTTAACTCACTACCAAGAAGATAGCCACTACAATGGATATTGGATGAGATATGAATGAAGAAAGTGTGTTATTGACCTAGTAGTCCATAAACTAAGGAATCTAATCTATTTAGATGGAGCCAAAGTAGGCTCATCTTAAAGTGTAGATCGGTTACATCTAAACCAATGACCTCTAAATAAATTGTGTTCTTCTATAACTAACTAAAATAATGGTACCTACATCATTAAGAAATTGAAAATCTTGATATGAAATTGAATTTATTCATTAACAAATAATCTCTTAATTTTTGCATAAGGAATATAAGGGATAGGCAATGATTCTTGATGAGGAAATAGTTTTGCTCCACTGTAACAATCTATTTAAGTTGTTTAGAGATTTCTCTTTTCCTTACTCATGGTGCCAAGAGATTAGGCATAGGTAAGGGATAATTCCTAAAGGGCTACCACTTTATTTTTAACTTAGAATGAATTAAAAAATTACCATTTTTTAGGTCATATAATACTTAGTAGATTATGCTATTAAAAGACTTAGTGTTTTGACACTCTCATGAAATACACAATTTTATAATCTTATGGTTGTGTCAAATTACATTGGCCAAACAAACCTTATCTTAATGCCATGGAGTAGGACCATATCTTATACAGGTCCTAAGAAGTTTATAAGAAACCTTCACTTAAAATTTGACCACCTTCCTAACTAAAACTACAACATAATTTGACTTGGGTAGTGTGAATATTGCCTTAGCATTTGAATGGACCTTGAATGGTAGCTTCTATCAAGCTTCCTATAACTAGGGTTTAAGGATGACCATAAGAAGGAAGAAGGAAGAAGGAAGTGAAAAAGATCCAATTGTTGCTAAATGTTCACATAAGAGGGGTGAATTGTTACAATCTTACTCTAATAGTAAATAATTAAAAAATAGAAATTTTTTGAGATGCTTAATTACATGTAGAATTTTATTTTAAAACTCTTAATAACTCTAACACCATCATGTGAAGATTGGAATAAGGTAAATGCACAAGAATTGTTAGTTCTTCAATCTAAAATTAGATATATATTCACTCGAAGAAAAAAGTTAGGAAAACATAGTTTTTTATAATTACTAGTACAAAGAACCCTATGTTGCCTTAGAGTAGCAAGATCCACCATGCCAAAGGACTTTAAAATGTTGGGTAAAAAAGTCTATAAATACAAGGCCAAAATGACCCTAAAATATAACCAAAATTCTTATAACATGACTAAGATAACGGCCCAACATTAGCATAATGAAACAAGATATAGCTCATAAATAAAAAGTCCTATAACCCACAATATGATTAAGAAGTATACAAAATTAATGTTAAAGTAATATAAAAGATCTATCCAACATTGATCAATGTTAATGCTAGCTTAAGAGAAGGTTAATGAAGAATGAGTCTCTCTTCTATTATTAGAGCATTTGTTTTTCCATCTAAATCTCCAAAGTCAACAATGATCATCAAGAGTTATCACTTCTAAATTAAGTATAGATGTTCATTACCAATTAAACTATATTTGGACCCTTTTATTAGAGAATCCTTCTAATAGATTTGAACATTACCAAAGACTCTCTAATATCCATAATAAAATATTCTAGAATTTGATCAAACTAATTGTTGCTTATAGAAAATGAATTAAATATATTATTTCTCCTATGGACTATATTATATATTAGCCTAAAAGTTGTACTAAATATATTATACAAATATTAATGTATATACTTAATCCATAGGATGGATCTCAACTATAGAGCCTAAATCAAAACGAACTAAACTTATTATATGTTTAACATAACACATGCAATCCTTAGTTTTCAAGTTAAGCACTTAGCACACCTTCTATTTCTCCTAGATAATTTAATCAATTAAATTAAATATGCATTGTGTTAATATAACATACTATATGGAAAGCTCAATTTATTAGTTTTCACTTTGTGTATCGTGCTTTCAACCTACATACTTGGTGATTTAACCTAAATATATTATATGTTAGGGATTAAGGAAAACTTTCATGACACACACTCATACTCACACTTTTGTCATAGTTTCTTAAGAATGTTGTAATATGTCTTATCACACCAAGAGTAAATAAATTCACAAACTCTTTGATATGGTTGTTGCTCAAACTTTTATGTTTAGCATTGGCTATAAATTCACTAAACACCAGTAATTAATCCTTTGAGTCAAACTAAAACTCTCCAATTGAACAAAGTAGGGTGAGGAAACTTTGGTAAGCCCAAAGTGATGGATTGTGCAAAATAGGGTTACAAGATTGTTAGGTGAACTAAGGACTAGTTAATTGATAAAATGTGCTTGGACATAGAGACAGTTGAAGTCCATCAACAACTAATTTTCTTACTTCTATTTCTTCTTATTTATTGGTGCATCGATTGGGACTATATAGAGGCTTTACAATATCATGAATAAGGCATGTTCATGATGCTATGGTCCTGCATTTATGAAGGGAATCTATATTACTAGTCCTTCATGATGCCCTTTCATCTAGATGTACCCATTCTTTTGTAGAATAGTCCAATAACAATATAGGAGAAAACTTTCATACTTTCTTAGTGCAATTCTTAATCGATTAACATTGGTCCCATGATGCATAGGAAACTTAAATAATTCACTTTTTGATGCAATCCTTTAGGTGTTAATATAAGCATATCTCTTTCCTTTATTATATAAGGAACTATCGCAATTTTGCTTAACATGGTTCTGTTTGGCACATAGACCAATCCAACATATGAAGTAAGGAAACATGTATTGGATACTCATCTTATTTAATGCATTTTTTTGGACAAACTTGCTATAAATTGGTGAGGTAAGAAACACTTGAGCCCCTAAATATCATTAGCCACCTAATATTTCATGAATAGGATCAAGTTTGATGAAGGTGATGTCATATTTCATTAGATAGGAAAGATAACATCTATGATGAAGACACTATTTAGGTAAAAGTGGAATCTAAGCTTTTGGAAGATTTTATCTCCAATTTTAGGATATAAATATAACATCAGATAGAAGTACATGACTGAATTCTTCACTCCTTAGGCTAACTTGAAAAAGATAATGGTCATTAGACCAAATAAAGAACAAATGATTGATGAAGCTGATAAAGATGGCATGGATGGACATCATCTAGAGCATATAAGTTTAGAGATACAATCATATTATACAAGAAGGAAATCAAAAGAAACAAGTGCTCTCCATCATTTCATGTTTATCCCATGCACTCTACTGGAACCACCTTTATAGATGACTTGTCTACTCACTTATCTTCTCTTTAGGCTACAATGGATGAGAAGTTTACATGAATGAAGAATCAATTCGATGTATTTTGTGGACACTTAAACACTTTCAATAAACCCTTAACAAGAACAATACTCATAATTTTGTATAGTTGGGCAAGGTGGCACTTGCCGAGCTCATGACATAGGAAAGCTTAGACATCTGCAATAGCCTTGTCTCATTTTTTGTGTCATGTCATGAAATAAGTAATGCCACCATAATATGATTTTTATTATATTTAACATATTTAAGAATAAATATATCATTAAAAGCATTCTAATCTTACATTTCCTTTAACAATATTAGAATAACCTAAATATTAAAATTAATAAACTATTAGCCTTTGAAATAACCCTAATTATTTATCATTTTTGCACATCAAATTAATCCATTCCCACATTATGGGGGACTATGCTTTTTTTGATAATTGTATTAATCACTTGTATGTTTTTCTATATAAGATGTCTATAGATTTTGTATGATTTTCTTAGCCTTGAATTATTAAATGACAATCACATTAGACTATTAGCATAATTAGTTTATTTTAGGATAACATTTTCATATTAATATTAGCTTGCCCATGAGCCTTACCTGACTTCTTGACAATGGAGAACAAGGAATTCAAAAGGGATGAAAAGCATATCTCCACTTTGATAATGACAAAGGGGAAAAAGTATTTTGTGAAAACAACTACTAATATTCACATATATAAATAAAAGTATAAATTGAATGAAGCCTTGATGCAAATTTTCCTTATTATTGGTTACCAAAATGTGATATTTCTTGGACATGCAAACCTTTTTTTCATGTGTTTTATTGATTAAATATTAAGCATAAATTATGGGAGAGTTTTTTCTTATCTTACATTTATGTTCTATAGTTTAAAGTTTGTCATTATCAAAATGGGTAAGATTTTTGAACCCATGAGTCATAAAGACCATATATTGTTTTTTAATGATAAAAACCCCACTTAAGTACTTATTGTGTGATCCAAGATATCTTCCTAGTGTACTTTATAGGTTACCTTAAGATAGCTAGACTCATGGATCACTTATCATGGATTGAATAGAGCAATGCTCTAAAGTTGAAAATCAAGATGTACTTAAAGGAAAAGAAGGAACATGCATTACTACCATGGTGATTATGTCCAAGATCTACTTCAATGAACTTTATAGTCACTTATGACATGTGTAAAGGTTGAAATCTAATTTACTAAAGTTAATTCAAGAGCTTACATTATACTATACATAAGTAATCTATTCAGCATTAATCAAGTACATAACTAAGGAGATAAGGACCTAATGGTTTATCTTGAATTGTAAGCACAAAGAGACTTGGATTGGATATAAATGGTTTTAAAAGTATAATGAGTACTTTTGTAAGACTATTCATTAAAGGAAATTAAGTATTAACTCTAGATAAAAAAAGGTTATGATTAGTCAAATTTTAATTAACATATAATACATTTTGCAAAGTACATTAGTGCAAATGATAATATGCAATGGAGAGATATGTTTAAACTAAGAGTTGCATATGGTACATTAAATCTAATGTATAATATGTGTAAGTCAATGTGAAGTATGCTAACTAGAAGATAGCACATGGAAATGTATATCTAAAGCTACAACTTATGTATAATATGTAGGTATTTATGCATATGTGTAACATAAGATGAGCTATAAATGCACAAATAGTTAACAGAATAGAAAACATCTAAGACTAGCATAAGGTTCATTATTTTTATCATACAATGCATCTAGTAAAGAATAAATTAGAAGAAACCTAAGGTCTGTCTTTGATAAGTTATTCTTAATGTTTAATACATCTAGTAGAGGATGAGCACTGCAAAGCATGAAATAGAGTATAATTAAGACTTGAGCATCTTATGTCATTTTTAACATATAATATATGCAGTAAAAAAGTGTGACCTTAGAATAATATGTCTATTATGGGGTACATAGTGCAAAGAAACAAAAAACATAACTCCATTGACAAGCTTATAAAATTTGTTATAACCATTGTGTGATCATTGTAAGCCATTTGAGGAAGACTTAGAATTTCTTGACAACATAAATGTGTGAAGTGAAAACTAGTGTGTGAATTCCACAAGTGGAGGGAGGAGGGTGAATTATGGACTTTAAAAAAATTTTTGCTAATTTTTGCTTACAAAACTTTTCTTCTTTTGATAATTCTAGTTTACAAAACTTTTTGCTAAATTTTTTACTAAAACTTTAACATGAAAATTTACCTTTTCTTTGCTTGCATTGAATGCTAATGGCTCCTTTTTTTTTTGCTCCATGCTTTGACTTGCTAGTGGAAGTACCCTCTTCAATTCTTCTATTCATCTTAATTTTTTCCATTAGTAATTCTCCAGGTAACTCGTCCAATGTGAGCTTATTTATGTCTTTGGCCATCTTTATTGTCATGGTAAGAGAATTGTACTCATTGAGTAGAATCCTTAGCACTTTTCTTACAAGATATATTAGAAAGTTCATTTTTAAGATTTGCTAATCCATTAGTAATATTAGTAAATTGCATAAACATCTTCTTTATGTCTTCTTCTAAATCCATTCTAAATAGATCATAATCATGTGTAAAAAGATTTATTCTTATCTCTTTTACTTTATAAGTGTCTTAATAAGTAACTTATATAACTTTTTTGAAACTTCATGTGTAGTATACAAATTCATAACTTGATTAAATTTACTTAGAGATATCCCATAATAAAGGTAGTTGAGTGCTCTTGTATTTTGTTGTATCATTCTCCTTTGATCATTCCTAAGTTCACTAAAAGACTTGATTTCATTTGTATATAAATCCCTATGTAATCACATGATTTAGTGAGAACTTTCCAAAGTTTTAAATCGATTGATTAGATAAAAATTCTAAATCTATTTTTCTAAAATAAATAAAATTTACCCTTAAATAATTATAGACATATTGAAGAAGATCCTTCATCTAGTGTTACATCAATATCAATGAAAACTTAGTTTAAGAAGCAAATTAAAAAACATGTATGTTGGAAAGGAAGAAAAAAATGATAAGATAGAAATTTAAATTAGTGCAAAACCAAAGCAATAATTAAGTAAACTTAATAAAATAATTAAAATACACATGATGGATCACCCAAGTGATTTGACTCACTGTTTTTTGGAGAACTTGCTCGGATACTAATTGAAGTGAAAACTAGTGTGTGAATCCCACAAGAAGGATGGTGAATTATGGACTTTAAAATACCTTTTTTTTATTTTTTTATCTTATTTATTTCTTAAAACTAATTTTATATTTATAAAAAACTTTGAATATATATATATATAAAGTTTTATTATGATAAGAAAAATAAAGATAAAAAATAAAGTAAGACACCAAAAGTTTTAGGTATTTTGGTTCAAATTAGAACTTACGTGTTCACTCCCAATTGAGGTCAAAAAAAATACTACTAACAAAAGATTACAACTTGAGGTTTTTTTCTTAAGGTTTACCTCCAACCTACTAGTTTTTGTAGGTTCAACTATAACTCAGGCCTTTATGAACTCAACTCTAACTCAGGTTTCTTATAATATGAAATAAAACCCAAGCTTTCACAAATGTCAAGCTGCCTAACGTAGAAGAAAAAAATAAAAATATAGTAAGATAGAAACAATTTTTGATAAATACTTACAACTTCTTATACTTGTTGATTAATATAACAAGACACAATGAGCTTAAATTTAAAAAAGAAAATGAGAAATTGAATTTAGAAGTGTAAGGCTTAGCTAATGTCATTTTATAGTTTGAGAAGAATTAGCCAAGTTACTACGAGTAGAATTTATGCCAATAGAACATTGAGCAACACTTTAGTGGGATCTCAAGGATTGATTCATGTTTATTAGTCATTTTATTTACAATGATTAGGTCATTATAGAAAAATTTTGGCTATAGTTGTAGAATGTATGAAAAGCTATTTAAAAAATTATAACCAAATAGCTTAAAAAGCTTTTCCAAATAGATTAAAATATTTTTTCCAAAACAACTAATGCAATGACTATAGAATTAGTCATTAGGTGTGATAGATTTGATTCATTGGATCACATTACAGAGGTTTTGCATCGTTAGATCAAGAATTGTATAAGTAGATGAGTTATAGATGGTTGGAACAAAAATGTTTAAATCTGGGCCATCCAATCAAGTTGGATGAGATCTGAATCATTTAATTAATTAATGAAAATGTCAAGAATGATCACACTCATAAGATTTATAGTGGATAATTGGAGCCACATGATTAAAAGATAAATATTTCAAAATGCAAAAACAAATAGAGCCATTTGTTGAAGCTAGACGTGACCTTGATGATTTGATCGAAGCTTAGAAGCAAGGGTTAAAAGTTGGTGAGATTTTAGTCATTTGATCAATGATTGAGTGGGAGGAATTCATGGAAGGCATGGAGGGATCATGATCATTATTTTAAAACACAGAGGCAATCTCGACCATGTGATCGAACAAATGTGCAATTGGATGGTGTTGAGTGAGTCCCAATTTTGGAAGTAGACTAGCACTAAGGAAATAGTACTATATTTTAGCATAGGAAAAGGTTTTGTACTTTATAAGTATTTGCACGGATGTTATATGTGAGCCTAATTCCAGTTTGCTCCTCCTTTTGTGCTCAAGATTTCATCACTTTGGTGTACTCGATACATATAGGATATTACAGGTTTAATTTAACCCCTACATACACCAAGCAACTAGATTCTCCTAACCTGAGGCTTGCGAGTGCTCGCCCTCAAGGTCGCTTGGCTTGAGAGTTTGCACTTGGGCACAAGCATGGGATGTGGTAGTAATTTTTTTAATTATAAAAAATTTAATATAATTATTTTTTTTAATTTAAACAAGATTTAATAGTCAACCTAACTTTGAATTTGGTAAAAATATGTAATAACTTTTAATCAAGAAAAAGATTATGGAATTAAAAAATGAAATTTTTTATGTCTATTAAATCAAGAATATTATTGAATAATTAGATATTTGAATATGATTTAAAATTAATATGAAAGGAGAGTGTCTTAAAATTAATAAGTTGATATTCTATTTCATAGTAAATAAAAATTTATCAAAGCTGGTGTATTTGTCTTCAATCCTTGAAGTTTATTGAGCACTCCAAGGTGTTTTGAAGACCACTAATTCATCATCTTCAAAAGTGCGTAGCTTATTCATTAAAAACTATACTTGACTCACACTAAATATGTTAATTAAAACAAAATATTAAATATTTATGACTTGACTAATCAAACATAAGGATGACAACAATATTTCTCTTTTGATAATGATAAGACATAAATGTTTAGATAAAAAATATAGCAAGAAAAATAATATTATTAGAATAAGAGGTATTAAAAATGAAACGTTTTATGCTCCCTCTTACTATATACTCCCCCTCACTTATTTAAATAATAGTCATTCTCTCCTTTTTGACACCATCAAAAGGGAGGCACAATTTATACAATTTCTATTACACTTAGTTATTGCCTTATGATTTGAAATTAATTGATTGGAAGGGATTAAGTAAATATGTCTACCAATTCTTGTTTGTTAGGAATATATTCAAATTCTACTTAACCTTAGCTACTTGATCTCTAATAAAATAGTACCTTACATTAATGTGCTTAGTCTTAGAATGATCAACTTCATTATTTGCTTGGGCCAAGACACTACTATTATCAATTCTATTGAGAATATGTGAGAAATCTAAATTATAATCTTGAAGTTATTGTCTTAACTATAATGCTTAGGCAACACAACTATCAACTGTTACGTACTCGATTTCTATGGTTGAAAAGTCTATCCAATTTTACTTCTTACTTGACCATGAAATTAGATAATGTTCTAGTAATTAACATATACTAAAGGTACTTTTCTTATCTATCCTAGAACATGTGAAGTCTAAGTCTATGTAACCTATAAGATCATATGAAAGAATATTTTTAAGATACCATGAGTCTAAGTTCATTATATCTTTTAAATATTTGAATATTGATCTAATCACCTTTGGATGGCTTTTCATAGGATTTGATTAGAATCTAGCACATAAGCTAATACTAAATAAGACGTCTGGTCTACTAGCCTTGAGATATAATAATGATCCAATAAAAACTCTAAAAAGTTTTTTGATCAATGGGTTTCTTAATTTCTTCTAACTCTAAATGGATTGATTGATTCATTAGAATATTTCTATATTTCATATTTTTTATACCCAAATTTCTTGAATAATTCTTTTAAATACTTAGTTTGTGAAATAAAAATCTCTTCTTTTAATTGCTTAATTTATAATCCTAAGAAAAAAATTCATCTCACCCATCATACTCATCTCAAACTCCATTGTCATTAAATCACTAAATTCGTTACACATGTTTTCATTTATGGTACCAAAAATTATGTCATCAACATAAACTTGTACAAGTTACAAATTGATTATTTAAAGATTTTAAGAATAACGTGATAACTACTTTTCTATTCCTAAACCCATTATAAACTTGATAATTACTAAATCTATGATACCATGCACGGGAAGCTTGCTTAAGGTCATAAATTGCCTTTTTAAGCTTATATACATAATCACCATGTGCATAGGTCTTAAAACAAGAGGGTTGTTTTACATACACATCTTCTTTTATTATCCATTTAAACATACACTTTTTACATTTATTTGAAATAATCTAAAATTTTTATGACATATATATGCCAAGAGAAGTCTAATAGCCTCCAATCTTGCTACAAATGCAAATGACTCAAAATCTATACCTTCAACTTGGTTATAACACTTAGTAACAAGTATAGCTTTGTTTCTAATGATCACTCTATATTCATCTAATTAATTTTTAAATACTTATTTGGTTCCAATCACTTGTTGCTCATGAAGCCCAAAAACTAATTTTCACATGTTGTTTCTCTCAATTTGTTCTATCTCTTCATTCATTGCTTGAACCTAATAATCTTCCTTAAGTGAATCTTCTATAGATACTAGTTTTGTGAAAGATACAAATGCACTATGATAAATTTCTTGAGAGAGATTGTCAATATTTTAAGATCCCAATTGGTGGAAGTGCTAGTCGGAAGTCTAGGTGACCATTTTTCAAATGTGAAATATCATTATCTATTGAACTAGTTAGCCAAACATTATGTATCTTATCATAATTATGGTAAGTTGTTATACTTAGAAGTGCTAGTTACAATTTGTTATAATTTTATCTCTTACTTGGGTAAATTTATATAAACATAATAGAGATGAGTTTTTAATGGTTAAATCATTTTGTACATAGCTTAGTCTTGAATAAAGAGCATTCTAAATTGAAAGATCTCATAAAAAGTTATCCAATGTTGTTTTAAAAATCTTGAGATTTTTCCTCTATAAAAAAATCAAGTATAAGATTATGACCCTAGTTGATGCCTTATCTTAAACCTCAAGATGTCTTGAGATTCAACAAAAGATGCCAAAGAAATCAAGAGATAAGTGAGTTGTTAGAGGGCGGAGTACTAAGGATAACAAATTTACTTTGTCGGTAACTTATTGTTAAGGTGAAAAAGAAGGTTGGAAGATAGTGTATGTACATTGATTAATGGTTATTTCATAAGATGACAATGAAAAACCAGTATCCTCTACATTGTATTGATGATTGTCTAAACAAACTAAAGAATGCATGGCTTTTTATGAAGGTGAATGTGATGGGATGCTACCTAACCAAAGTGAAGAAGCATGACAATTAGAAGGCCACTTCCAAAACCTTGCAAGGGTTATACAAGCAGACTGTTATGTTATTCAAGCTATGTAATGGCCTAGGCCCATTCATGAAGGTGATCAATGATGTTATTTTTGCATTATCTTAAAGAGGTTTTCAACATATATTTAAAAGGCTCAATGATTTACAACTATAACTTTGATGTGAACAAGGAGATCATGCTCTTACAATTAATTAAGGAGAACAATATAAAGCTTTGTTTGAAGAAATATAAATTCATATTATCATGCCTACTTTGTTTTCCAATTCATAAATCAATGAAATTAAAACAAATAAGATAAATAAGAAACATTCAATTAAAAGTAAATATCAATGAATGTCATAAAAATTTAGATTTTCATACGAGCATTGTAGTACTTATGGAACTTCTTGCCAAGTTTTTTTTGAGGTTGTAATGTATCTAAATTCACTCATGTCATAGGAAAGTCTTATAGATGGAACATGAGATGGTGTTCCTCTAATTAAAGGAGTGAATCAAAATTATTGTAATAGCCTTATTTAATACATAATAGTTCTTTGAAGTTAAGTGGAGTATCAAAGAATGCTTTCAAAGTAGTGTTACTCTAGGCTTAACGACTTGTATTATACATCTCCAAGGTACCACAAGGAACTCAATGGGCATACCTAATGTATGTTAAAGAAATTTTACTACTTCACCAAACCATGAAACATTTTTTTATAAAACGTTCATATATATTTTAATTAAATTGTGAAAAGTTTAACCTTGGTCTACCAAAATACATGTTTCCATGCACTTTAGCAATGCTCACCATAAATAAATGTTTTAGAAATCAAAGACAAGCATTGCATTAATGGAAGTTGTGATAGTTGTAGTAGTCTGATATGCATCATACTTTTGATAGATCGACATGCTTAAGGTGATTTAATTACCATACTATGTTGATCCATTCAAAAGTTAAAATGTTGTGCATGATTGAATAGTACTAAATTTGTGGATCATAAAAGTCTAGAGGTTTTGCTCACAATATTCATATGTTTGAGCAAGCTGACACTATTATATATGAATGTATTTGGCTAATTATTAGGATGGACGAATGTGAATGTATTTGGCTGTTGTTTTTGCATAAAATTTATCAAAATAGATGAACTTTTTAAATCCAATTTGATGGCACATTCCTACTTTTGACTTTCTAATTCTGAGAACCTTTGACTTTCTTATTGAGAGGACTCACCAAATTAGGGCTAGTCAAATTTGGGCTATGCCAATCTTTCATTCATTATGTTAGATTCTTTCATAGGTACAAAAGTAGTAGTGTTATGTTCATATATATTAATTGGTGCTTTGGGAACTTTATTTTGCACTTGTGTAATAGATTCTTTTTATTATGTTTTCACTAACTGAGTTGTAGCCTTGAACAATTCAAGCAATAGTTGAGCAAATTATCATAATGTATGCATTACAAAAGCCACTTTCATTATTGCCCTTTTCTTGTAATCCTAATATGACTAGGGAGTGACATAGCTAAATCCACTTTGACACATACTTTAGCCTCACTCAGTCTACTTAAGTCCAATAACTTTCAAAGGGTTCCCAATTGCTAATGCTAGGAAACACGAGGTAGCTTTGTTAATGAAAAGAATTGATAAGTTCTCAAAGGAGAGGAAAACTAAGGCTAGAAAATTCTCAAAGTTAGGTGGAAATTGGTTATCCTTATCTAAAAAAACATAATATTCTATGAACAATGAAGCCAACATCTCATGAAATCTTCTTCATTTTCAAATATAACTAAAACATGTTTGTTATCCAAAGAACCCACTTGGACCTCATTCTAAAATCCAATTTTATTGAATACTTTATGAATAATTTTCTTCTAAGGTATTCATAAGAGAATTTCCTAGTTAATGTAATCTTAAAAATGGTGGCCATTTTCTCGATTTCAAGTCTTTCAAAAATTAGTTTAGATTCTCCATTGAAGGTTATTGTTGGCAAGGTTTGGTTGGGTGATCAAGCAATTGGCCCACCTAAAACCTTAATAAAAGAATGATTATGTGAGGAGAGGCCCCTCAAGCCTATCATGTGAGCTAACATTAAAAAAGCACAATTCAATTTAACTAGGTCATCAATTGATGCATACAATTATAGTTGGGCATGATCATGTGATGAGGGAATTGGGTTTTCAATCATGGAATTTGGCATCATTCCAAAATAATTTTGGCCTCGTTCCTATTAAAATCGTTAATTAAACAAAATATTGTAGTCACTAATCTGTGAAAAATTAGACCTCGTATTTGCTAATAAGAGAGATAATGATTTACTTTAATCTATAATCCTATGATACATGTAGACATAGACCAAGATATAAAAAATAGACACCTTAAATCGATGGGTTACCTTACTCATTATAATTTGGTTATAAAATAAAAAAATGGAGTTCAAACAAGTTAATTAGTGCATTGTCAAGGCCATAGGTACAATAGCTTTGTTTATTAATGGTAATGTAAATTTTGTTAGTAGAGAAAGGAGGTACTTTTGTTATGATAAAGATCCCAATATGTATAAAATTCTTAAAAATGTGTAGGCTAGGCAACCCTTAGGCTATGATTGTGCAGCAAGTTAACTATGCATTCTTGGAGAAGTTTAGATCAAGTAGATTTAATGAGCACATACATACATCTATTGGGATAATTTGGAGTTACAAATTCAATTACAAATCTTACAAGAGCATCTTCATTAGAATTTATTAAGCCTAATTTCATGAGGTATATTCAAGGATATACTCAATATAGTACACTAAAACCCACCAACTTGAAGTTGAACTTTGTTCAAAGCTTTTAATATAATTCACTTCTTAAGCACTTTAACAATGACTTGATGAGGCTAGAATTATATGTTTGTGGAAATGGATATATTGCCAAAGATGTGTTGCTTATAACTTGTTGACAAGAACTATGAGTGAGGAAGTGAAATGGCCAAGTATATTAAGGCTTACTAATCAATATCATACTAATCTAAATTAATGATTTATACGCAAGTTTTGACAAATACAGTATAGTACAATGTTTCATCCACAAATGAATAGCAAGTTGAGGTCATAAATAATTCAATGGTACACTTGTTGAAATGGATAAATTAAAGCAACCAAAAACATGAGATGAGAGTATATCATGCATCCTATTTGCACATAACGTACTTGCATATAGTTCAACCTAAAGGAGCTTGTTTGATGTATGTTGTGTTTACATACTACAAAGTTTATTTGATTTGGAGCTCTAAATTGTACACCTTTAGTAAACTAATTATCCAATAAAATAGTAAGGCAAATGATTCTTTGGGTGCATTTTAATAGTCTAGTTTGGTTAGATCTCAAGATGATATAACCATGTTTATGAAAAATAAATTATGTTATGCTTCCATTTTTTTACATGGTACAATTTCTAAGGTGTATATTCACGACAAATTTGACAACAATACATTTATAATGTTATTTCATCATAAGTATATAAATCATGATATTCATCACATTTATTTATGTAATATTTATAGCATGATATCAATTCAATCATAGGACCTATAAAATAATTTTATTTGTGGCATCGCAATATTACAGTTAACATAACAATTGCCATTTTTGGCCAATTCAATTTTGTCAGAATATCTTTTCTTGTAACTTTAAAAAAATACAAAAATTTACCAAAAATAATTGTAAGAAATTTTTGATTTTTTAAAATATTTAAAATATTTAAATTATCAAATTTTGTTTAAATGAAGTTATCCATCTTTTAATTTGTTTACAATAAACTCTCTTTATTTTGGTTTGTTAATCAAAGAATTGAACCATTTGATTGCATTGTACATGCATGTCATGGTACAAAGCATCCATCAAATTGATTGATTCTTAGATCATACCATGCAATCAGTGTGATTAGATCACCTGATGATAACTTAAAAGTTTTTTAATCTCTTTTAAACTATCGAATCACTTGGGATTTAAGAAACTAATACCATGCAAATTTCTCTTGTCACCACGCTAAATTGCTAAAACAAGTGCCCAAACAAAATAAAAGAAGCACATAATGGATTCATATTGGTACACAAGCACAATAAAGAGATGGAAGTGAATAGGTTTATAAATTTTTTAGATTTTCAAAAGCTTTCATTTCAAAAAAGAAATCTAAACTTATTTTTAATATATTGAGTAGTCAAACTTTGTGAAAAACTAATTAAGTGACAAAAAATGAAAATTTTGGATTAAATAGTTCTTTTGTTAATCTTTTATAAAAAAAAGTAAATTTTCTTTAAAGAAAAGATAATAAGAACAACAAAAAATGTAAGAGATTAAGTACAATCATATCAATAAATAAAAAAAATTAGCATTTTTTTTTGCAACAAACTTGATACTTTTTAATAGCGACATAATTTTTGGGGTAAGAAAATCTATCAAAAACATTTTATCTCAAGCAAGCTAAAATGGTAATATTATTATTTTTTGATAGTTAATGTTTTATGATTATAAAGTGAATTATTAGTGTAATAGTTGATGGAAAAAAAGAGAAAGTAGTTTGAGCACTTTTATCAAATGATAAAATGGAATGCATACAAAGAATATAGATCTTATGAAGTGGTCTAAAATTCTAGAGCATTTAAATAAAGAAATCAAGAATTATGAAGATGAAGGAAACATGTAAATAAAGCTTAAAGTGGGTAATAAACTAGCCACTATTTTAAGTAAAGGAAACTAAAGTATGTGTACAACAGTTTTAAACTCTATGTCAAAATGTTAATAAAGAGTTTTGAAAAGATCTTGTTTGCTATAAAGAGAAAAAGGTTTATAATGATTTTTTGAAACGCATTTTTTGCTAGTTGAACACACACCAATTAATACTTGAAGTATAAATTAATTACAATGAGAGTAGTTGATTCAATTTGAGGTTTCATAGAAATAGTGAATTGATTTGAATTTTTTTAATGAGAATGAAACTCAACAAAGGAGAGTAAAAGGTTAAAGTTGCCAGCAAGAAAAATCAAAGGGATAACTACGTGACATATCCTAGCTTGATCCATGCCTACTTCAATTACTCTTAAGTCTTTTTCAAAGGCTTTCTCACTTAGTTAACATTCTAAATCAAGCCAAATAAACTGGTAAGGGCCATTTCCCCTTTTTAGCTTAAGATTAACATTTTCGTGATCTTTCTTAAGGCTCAAGTTTTCCTTTTTATTAGAACCTTTACATGGATAAGTATTAGGCACAAAAATTTCTTTTGAGGAGTTTGAAAGAAAATAAAAAGTAAAGATTTTCCCACAAATAAAGCTATGAGGACTAAGGTCTGATGCTTTATATTAGAAATTTTGTCTTAATTATACAATATTTAAAAATATGCAAGATGAAAAAAAAGAATAATGTCACTAAATTTTAAGATTTCATCATGAAACAAAATTTAGAGTTTGAATCTTTAGACAAAACCTTATTCTAAAATATTTCTATTAATGTTTATAACTAGAAAGTATTATAAAGAGATTATCTTTCAAAACTAGTTTCATGATAAATTTTGAAAATCATCACAACACTAGAATTTGGAGAATGAGAAGAAATCGATGAATAAAAAATAGAAAAAACAACTCATTTGAGAAAACCTCTGGCTACTATATGATTTGTAGTTCTTGTAAAATATGGAAATGCTGCTTCTGATATTTTTGAAATAGTTGATCCACTCATACCTCAGCTGGCATTCCAATATTAACTAGAGTTATGCCACCCGATACCCAGATTATGTGTACAACCCTATAGTAATTTTTCATGCACTATTGCATGTTTCTTCTCTTGCATTTTTTTATTATTAATATTTGTAGTGCCATCATTTATGGGGTTTTCTTTTAGCCTCCATTCCTTTGCTCATTAAGTTAACAAAAATCCTTTTTATTATATGCATTTATATATAACAAACAAATACGTTAACACATATCATATCAAAAACAATGTGTGTAATTTCCCAATATGTTAGTCTACTTATATCTCACATTCTTAGGTTGTTAAATGAATTTTTTTCTCTTTTTTATTGTCGGTATCTAACTAACTCTACCATCTAGTATGATGCTAAGGACTCTCACAAATAAACCAAGGGTTTATGAATTTGGTTAGGCCCAAATGTTACTCGTTTTGCTATCTATATGGGACCATTTACATCATCACGATACTATTAATATAATATAACAACAAATGTGATCATTGAACTATATGATGATAATGCAATATATATATATATATTTGCATACACATACACACACACACACACATTATAATTATTTTATCAAAATCCAGAATTAAAACATGATCACTAATAGAATATTATTTACATATTTATTAATGTCCAAATGCTCAAACATGGTTATTATATCTATGTGATTTTTTAGGTAGACCAATGTATTTACGACTTCATTCTCAATTTTATTTTTAAAAATACTCTTAATTATCTCCATTTTTCACATGTAGTGACTCAGTGCTAACAAAATTTTAATATGCAATTTAAGCTCAGCTAACCATTATAGGATCAATAGGAAAAGTTATCTCAATCATTATTTGTAAGTAATATGATTTTAGTTTAAGACAATTATAACAATTTGCATTTCATTGCAATAACTAAAAAAATGCTGCATACTATCATTGCATCAAATAGAGATGAATTTTACATGGAATCAAAGCTTATCAAATGCTTTATTTCGTTATATGATCTTTCTTCCAATTTTTATTTTCCAAGTTAATGCATTTATGCTGACCAACCATTTTGGCTCATTTCTTGTCAATTGCATATACTAGTAAAAAAAATTCTAAACCTTGCTTTTGTGATCTTTTCTTTTTGACTCAATTTCTTATAAACCAACCTAACATGTTTTTTGCGACTAGCCTAGCCATCCCCTTTGGAAAACTTGGCTATTGTGGAAACACCAATTTTTTTTTATCTTTTTAATTTTTATTGCACAACATAAGCACATATCATAACACAATTATTATTACTTTCAATAACAATTTCTTATTTCTTAAAAGCATTTTTATCTTTTTATTTACTTGTCTCCATTCCTTTATTCTTAATAGCATTTGTTTAGCTTTTCATTTCACTTGGCTCTTTTTCAATTTTTTTATTCTCAAGAACATATTTAATTTTTGCATTTTTGGCATCATTATAGACTATCATTTGAATATAACATATAACATATTCTTTCAAAAGCTCAAAAATTGGCAATCAACATTTCATCATATAGGTAACAAGAAATATTATTGGCATTTCATATATTGATGTTACTTAATACATTGATCATCACTTCATTCAAAACATTTTATGTATCAATGGGTATTTCATGTGATTCTTTTTGTAGTAACACACATTATGTGAATATAAATTATGTATTCTTCTTTCTTGATATTTAATAATTTAGTTCTCCTCTTTCTTTTCCAAGATTCTTAAAACTACACAACATAAACTCAAATCATACCTATTCACGTATTATAATTTACATTTTAGTATTATTTTCCTTTATTTCCACACCTTTTTTGTTGTTTACTGCATTTATTTCTTGTTATATAATTCAACACCTTTTTTGGACCATTTAATATGTATTTGTTAATTGGTTGGACAGACGGACATGCGTCTAACAAAACTTAGCCAAAATCCTAAAAATGTTGGTTAGACCACCATGTAGTTTTGTTAAATCATCTAAAGTGAGTACACAAAGATCAAACCATTTTGGCAACTATCTTATTGGCACTTAAGTTTAACATTAAAACAATTCAACAAATCACTTGATGATTTGATCAAACCATCTGATGGTGTCTAATGCAACATATTATAAACAATGATAAGACTATCCCATTCTATGGTTCGACCATTTGATGGCACTCCAATGAACATCAAAATTAATTGCATACAATTTCCAACATTTAGAACTCTTAGATAAAAGAAGTCTATGGCACTAAACCTCATAGAAAGACATACTAACCTTTTATTCCAACACTTCACACATGAATACAACTTAGCACTAGAACACCATAAGAAAAAGTAAGAACTATTTTGAAAAGCTTGTCACTTACCTTCCTAGCAACCTCCTCAACAACGTATTTCTAAGTTGATCTTCCATTTGCGTCTACTTCCTTTTTGACAATTCTTGCTATAAAGCATTTTTCTTAAGCTTTTCTTTAACTTTCTCTTGGCTACACATTGACACACACACTCCCTCTGTTCACCCTCTCACTAGTCAACACTCACATATGAGGGTTATTAAAATAATAATTTAATTAACATTTTTATATCATTTCATATTTCTCATAATTTTCTTCTAAAATAGCCTTAATAGTCTTCCAACTATTTTAAAAATATGTACATTTCATACTAAAGTCTTAATTTGTATACATTGTTTAATGTTTTTAAAATTTTCCCTTCTAGAATAACATCATGATTGAAATACAATTATTTTTGAAACTTTTTTAGTAATTCTTTCTATGAGAAAATTTCCTCTAAACATAGAAAATTTACTAATATTGATCCCTTAGTTTGTAGTCATCCACAAATAGTGCTCACCTCCTTCTGTTGGAAATGTTCCCTACATTAATCAATAGAACCTCTCTATTAGAATATCAACTTATGATTCATTTGTGATATCTTTTTATAATAGTCTATCAATAAAAATACATTTATAGTAGTTAGGTTTATAATACACTTAAGTATCACATTGAGATAGTCATAATCAAGTAGAATAATTACTTCCAAGGAAGCTTCTAGTGGCTTTAATGAATGCTAACATACTAGAACATAGTGGATTGCTATACCATGTATCACATAAATCGCATTCCCTAAAGTTTTTAGGGTCATTAGCTTTCCTTAGTTAAAGCTACACTTAACACAATTATGTCAAAAGAAAAAGCATCCATAAGGCTTCGAGTTGGTTATGCTTCATTGAAAGATGAACAATTTTATTTCCATTTAATTATATGTTCAGCATTATATTACTTTTCATTTGAAATCATATAATTGTTTATCCTTGTAGCCCTACATCATGAAGACTAAATAGAGAGTACCTCGTTAAATGACAATCCTACACAACAACATTTGTTGCCCCTACGCATCATAACAAATTTTTATTTGTATTTCCTTCACTTTATGAATTAAATATTTACATGATCTCCAAATTGTTTTTAAAAATGTTTCACTTTAGACATTAATCTTTCTCATTCACATAATTATAACAAATAAAAACATACTGAAATATTTTTATATAAAGTACAATACATCTTTTAACTTGTATCTATTTATAGAATTTGTTAAAGAAAATTATTTAACATGACATTTCATCATAATCATAAAAACTAAAACATTTATTACATTTAGTTAGTTATTATTTTAATGAAAACATAAACATAGTTATAAGTAACATAAAATAATGTTCATGTTGCATTATAACTTTACAATTACTATCACATATAATTACTTTTTGCTACCTCAAATCTAGAAAGTTTTACTCTCCCTTATTGTCATATAATATACAAAATTTACTTAATGTAATACAAGTATAATTTTTCTCAAAATCATTTCTAGATAAACACTAAAAATATTGAATATATATATATATATATATATGTTAAGCTTTTATTTTTTTTATTGTTTCCATTTTTTTTTTGTCAAAATAAAAAACTTCTATAGATATTCATTATCTAATTGGACATATGAATCTAGAGATCAAACACTCAAGTTGACTAATATGCACATTTTTTCAAATGGAGCATCAATTCAATTACCAAATTACAAAAATATTACCAAACTAATGATTTCATCATCCAATTGTGGCCAAGCAATCCTACAAAGCCTCGTTATGCTTTTTGAATGCTTAAAATTCCAAAGACCAATGCCATTCAATAGTTTTCCTTTTTTCTCTCTCTATAAGATAAAAACTTTAATTCATGAAATACTTTAAAAGCAACATACATTAGTAAGAAAGTCATTGGAAACCTTAGATAATTGAATAAAAGAAAGTCCAAGGCCTTTGGAACACTTTATGCTTCCTCTAACTTGTCCTTTCTGTGATGGCTTACCAAAGATATTATTGTTGCATCATAATTCTCTTCTCAATTGATGAACTTGTAGAAAGCTAATAAACTCACATGACTATTACATGATGATTAATATAGATGGTAGCATCAATGACCACTTTCTTCCCTCTTTTTATTATCTTGCTCTTTCTTTCTCCTTCTTCCTCCCTTCTCTGCCTTCACGTACTTCCCTCACCTTTTACCTTGTGCTTTTTTTGTTATATTTCTTCTCCATCCTCACTACTCTTCTTTGCCTCTAACTCCCTTAATACCCATTTAACTTAATCCTACCCCTTACTAACATTCCATCACTAACACAAAACCTTTCTTCACCTCATAACATAAATAACACTTCACTTAATTTAGCTTCCCTAAAATGCTTTATAATTATAACATCCAAAAAGTATAAGAATTTATTTAAATGGTTATTTTCAATAATTTAAAAAACTTGATACATAATTTAAAAAATACTATGACAATTGGGTGGACTGAAGTGTACAAGGTGGGAGAAAAAATATAAACATCTTCAAAGGTAAGAAAATTAACTAATTTATAATGTTAATAGTGATCATCAATCTTAGTGATTCATTTAATTTAACAAAATTGGTGAAAAATATAAAAAAGGGGTCTATAATATAAAAATGGAGTGAAAACTTCAAATATTAATGTACATTTTATTCTAACTATGCCAATTTTTGGAACTCAAATGTATTTTTTTGTCATTAAATAAGAGGTTGAACTTGAAGAAAAATATTATGTAACACATGCATGTATTGTTTTTTTTAAAGAAATTATTAAAATGCCAAATAATGTTGAAAACAATATGGATAAAGCAATTTTTTGAAGTGGCCAAGAGATTCTTGGAAGTCATTTGTATAAACTATTTAAGAAACATTAAAAGTTATATGGGTTTTATTAAGACTTTAATAATTTATGATTTTTCTATTTTCTTAAGTTTTTTGAAACACTGATGAACTCATTGGTTAAGAAACGGTGCCTAGCCATAACAACCAATAGGATAGCCAAGGAAATGTAGATAGGTGAATCTTGAGGATTAATCTCATTCATTATAGCCATTCAAAGGGAAGGGAAATCCATAAAGTGGTTTCAAAAAATTATGAAATGGCCTTGTGTTTCTTGATGTGAAAACATTTGGAGGAGTTCTATGGATCAACTAATAGAGATTTCTTAAGGATTTCCTTAGGAAGCTAAGAGAAAAAAAGATTTGTAAGTAAAAGAAAAAGGGCCATATTTGGGAAATTATGAGGTGGCATGCAAGCAAAAAAATTAGGTTCCTGCATGTCTCTATAAGCAAGTCATTACTATGCATTTGTTTGGCCTTTTGATTGAATCAACATGTTGAGTTGGAGTTATAAATCAAACATGCTTAATGCCAAATATCCCAGGTACACTCAAAATTTACCCTTGCTAGTGAAAATATGCACAACCCAATTACACACAAATTGAAAATAATCTAGGGTCATATCCAACTTTGTAACATTCTCATTTCCCAATATAATAATGCTATGTTACTATTAATCTATAATGATACCAAAGATCTTGAAAAATGTGCCAAGTAATTATATTTAAAATATGATGATAATATTATTAGATAGAGCTCAACAAGATGAGTCTATAAATACTTATTTCATCTTGATTAGAGTCATTTTATAATATTATAAATATATAAATTTTAAGGGTTTGAAAAAAAAATATCTATTGCTTAATTATATACTACCTTTAAAAATAATCTTGCATTTACCTATCTCAAGCCCTTCCATTCAAGAGAATAATTTTCCATACTTTATGCATATCAATCAACCTTAGCAAAACCTTAATCACCTTCAATTTACCATTGTAGGATCGCTAAGGTAAAGGCACCTAGTCATCAAGTTCAACTGAACAACCCTCATACAAATAGTTTCTAAAGTATAGCTTCCTTTACTATATATTTCCTAATGGAATCATATGTGAGAGAAATTATGTAGAGAACAAAAAGAGGAATAGAGAATCGAGTAGTTTTAGTAGGGACATTTTAGTGACTTTTGAAACAATGAATTGAGATTTGTGTTTATTGTGCTCTTAAATCCCCATTGGGCATAGTGTCCAAGCTTCTTAAGTGTAACAAATAGTGTCACCTTCCATTATGATAGATCAAAGAAAGAGGAGACTAGTGATGATTTTAAAAAATTTGGGCATAACAATTGAGGAGATGGAATCCAAATTACACTTAGCATTAAGTAAATTAACTTTGCATTTTTATTTTGTTTGTTGTTATTTTGTAATGTGACTATGTTAAAAGAAGGAAAAAAAAAGGGCATGAGTTATGAGTGATGATTAAAGGCCAAGGGGGTTGGGTAACTTGCATTATGTTGTTGGTTAAAAAGACAATGTTTAGTTTGCTTAGTGGTGGCAGAGATCATAGTCTAGTAAGATTATATCCTCTCTAAGTTTTGATTTCAAATTATCCCATGAGACACTTTGTCTTGTAGAGGTATTCCTACTTAATGGAGGGTCCTCAAGAACTCACCACCCCAAATTGTTCCTTTATGGATGTGTTAGGTGAGCCTACAGAAACATCCCTAATTCATATCAAAGTTTTGACTCTTTTAATGGTAAGCTAATGATTCTATTCAAAAGATAATGAAATTTCAAAAATGGATACTATATTTAAATCACCCTCTTTAAAAACTTCTCTCACAATCAACCTAATAAGGAGATGATCAAAATAGCATTCAACGAAATTAGAATTTTATGTTCTTTCATTATTGGTGACACATAGCATGGAACATTGTCGACTTCCAAAAGTAAATTCTAAAAGAATTCCATACTTCTATTTGAATAAAGAATAGAAGCAACCTCTTTTTTTACATATTCCAACTTCAATTATTTTCTAGCTAAGTGAGTTCTCTAATACAACCAATGTGACAATCCTATTTTTTTTCCAAGCATTTAGTTCATTTTCTCCCAATTTTAGAATTCAAATAAACATAACCTTTCCTAAATTTTGTTTATTTTAAAATTTACAAATACATCTATATAACATTTATATCAAGAATATGACAATAATGTAGGTTATGTCCACAAATATTAGCTACAAAACAACTAAATTCGTCAACTATAAACAACTAAAACTATCACAAAAACTATATTTCATAGTTTTCATAGTCTCTTTAAAGTGCTATGACCAGTTTTCATATGCACATATAATACAAAATAAACTATATAATTAACAAATCATTCAGCATAATTATTGTAGTGAAAACCTTAGTAGTTACAAATTTTTCTTACAAGTTGTTCATATGAGTAGACCTCTTTTTGTTAAGGCTCCAACATACCTAAATTATTAGTGCCAAAGAAATGCTAAACCAACCATCATAGCCTTAGTAGGGTATTTCTAATAATGAAAAAATATATGAAATAAGAAATAATTTGAGACAATCATATGCAGAATCTAATCACAAATATCAATTATAAAATGTAAGTAGAGTATCATTCATGTCACAATGTAAGAAGAAGTATAATATGTTATAAAAAGAAAAATATGCTATAATCTTTAAAAGAAATATCAAGCACATGTAGCCTAACATATTTGCAATCTTTTCATAATGTGAACTTGTTTATTAGCCCTTATTTCCACTTAATTAAGTAAACTTTATAATGGCTAATGTTTTTACTCCCTTCCTCTTATAAGGTGGTTAGCTAGTATCCTTATTTTAATATACTTATTTACAATAAAAAATTTATTAATTTATTTATCATTTATTATTTTAATGCATAATCATGCTTAGTGTTTTCAAATATCTAATGTATATATGTTTATGAAAAATCTCAATAGTGTAACCCATTAGCCACTAGCCACCTCACAATAACAAATCTCTATCTTGTGGTACACTGGCCACTAGCCACCTCCCAAGGGGACTATCAACCATGTGACATGCTGCAAACTAACACTTCAAGATGATAACGTCTTAATCTTATGTCACACTGACCATTAATCATCTCAGGATAGTAATATGAACCATGTGGCATGTTGGCCACTAACCACCCAATGATGGTAATGTCTTAATCTAGTGGCACACTAGCCACTAGCCACATCATGTTAATAATACCTCAATCTTGTGGCATATTAGCCACTAACCACAAAGAACAATACTTATTTTTTAGAGAATTTATTATTCATTAATATCTTTTTATGAATATTCAACTTTCATTATTTTAATTAATTTTTATATGTAAAATCCTTTATTTTTTTATAGTATTTAATTAGATATTTGTTTTCATATTAGTATATCAAATGTCATGCGTACATGACTAGTTAGGCCAAGTAATTGTATAAGTAATTCATCAAAATTAAAGAGTATGAATAAAGTTACAAGTAAAAATGTTCATGTAGTCATGCATAATAGTACTACATCAGTACTTCAATGTCATATATTTTATAGAATATTCATATGTAATGTTTTAATTTTAACAATCACTAATACATAAGACACATGTATAATATTTATGTTAAAGTATCTACCTCATAATTTTTCTAATTATTTGACATTGTCTTGTGGATGTTCAGCTTTCATTGTTTATCAAATTTAGCATGATAGTTGTAATTTGTTTAATATAATTTTTGAATGTTCATATAGATCAAAAAATTTCAAATTGTTAAAGTTTAATTACATAACGTCCTAAATTACAAAAATGACTTATTTCCACTAGTCTTTCTCACTTTTTATTTTTTTCAAAACCCTAGCCTCAAATCTTTAACAAATTTCTTTTCAATCATTCTAATAGTAAAATAAAATGCATAAGGTTAAATACTTTGATTCTTTCCATAAATTAAAAATATTACAAGTCAAATCATGAAAAATAAAATGAAATTTCATTTTAAAATTTATGATCTTATCGAGAACTCTCATCAACTAAAATCACATTCCTCTTCCTTAATTTTGTCAAAAATATAATGAGAGCACTATCCTTGTCACTAGTGAAGGAACCATTATTCAAACATTTGGCCAGTAATGCAAAATGAATACCCTAGGGTTTCATTAAGCATAGGGGTCCTTCAGGCATAAGTTTAATGCAAAAATTAAAATCTTATTTTCAAAAAAACCAATATATATATATATATATATATATATATATATATATATATATATATATATATATATATATATATATATATATATATATATATATATATATATATATATATATATATATATATATATAAAGTATTTGTACTTATTAACTTCAATAATTTTGTAGAAAATCTAAATGAACTTTGATTGAGATGAAATAATATCGTTAGACTCATCTTGGAAAGCTTTATCAAATTATATATTCATTTTTATATTTTATAATACTTTATTATCTAGGGTTTTAGTATACTTTATGAAATATTTCAATATATACCTGATTCAACTCTTGAGGCTACTACAAATTCTCCCTCATAATAATACTTTCATCCTCAAAATGTCAAATAGATTAGGATGTTTCTTTCTCAACTCATCCTCAAGTTCCTAAGTAGACTAACATTCTGTTTGATTATGTCAATATACTTTAATTATAAGAATATTATCTTTCTCACTAATTTGATTTCTTTAGCTAATATTCTTATAGGTTTCTCTTCATAACATAGATTTTATTGCACCTCTATGGTGTTTGGATCATATTGCACTATATAAGATGGATGAACAATGCATTATTTTAAAGTTGAAATGCGAAATACATTATGAACACCTACTAAAGCTAAAGGTAATGCTACTATATATGCAACCTCTCAAACTATTTTTTGATATTAAAAAAAGTCCAATGTACCTTGGCTTGAGCATCCCAACTTACTAAATTGAGTTACACCTTTCATTATAGTTAATTTTAGGAATACATAGTCTCTTTCTAAAAACCCTATCTTTATATGTTGTATGACAAAGTACCTTTTTATGCTCTTGTGCTTTCAACATTCTTTCACAAATCATTTGAATCTTGTGTATTATTTCATTTATCAGTTCTAACTATAATTGAGAATTATCAAATACTTTATACCAATACAATGATGATTAACATTTCTTGCCATATAGTGCTTCATATGACACCATTCTTATATTATATTTATTAGTATTATTTTAAGTAAATTCAATCAATGACAAATGGGTATCTCAACTTTCATAAAAATATACTATATTTAGTCTCAATATATCCTCCAAAACCTTTATATTTCTTTCAATCTAATCATTTATTTGAAATAAGAAGAGGTTACAACAACTCACTTGGTCTCTATTGCTCCTCTTGCACCTATTGACATATCATATACTTGTTTTCATAATCATAGACATCTTTCTCAATCTCATTCCACCAAAACCTCTATTTTAAGTCATGATGCATTTTTGAGATTCTAGGATGTACCACATACCTTGTTTCATTAACCTCTTTTTTTCCATGTATCTACTATACAAATACACTATCTATTCTTATAAAACAAAACTCTTTCATTTAAATTAAATTTTGTTTCTTATCTTTCAATAATTCTTGTTTTTATATTTTTGGATGTTTTCATCTATATCTAGAGTAATTGTCAAAGCTTGCAGCCACTTTACTACAATAGCTAATTAAAAAAACTTTCTTCTAATAGCTATTCATATTAAATTTAATTTCAAATGATTTATTTTAACAATTATTTATGCTTCTTTTATGCTTGAGATATCATGTGAAGATTAGTTATTTAGATTAATGCATTACTTACAACATTAGCTTTACTAGATAATAGACAATCTCCATGTCATAATCCTTAAGTAGTTTCAACAATCTTTGTTGCCTTAAATTTAACTATTCCTACGTGAAAATGTACTTCAAAATTAGTGATTAGTAAATAAGTAACTGTTTGCACCATAATGATGGTATCTATAAATCTTTTGGGGCAAACGCATTTGTAGTAAGCTCAAGACTATGTATAAGTAATTTCTTTCATGTTGTCATAACTATCATGAAGCATATGTTATAACTTTATTATTGTGCATTAATACACACCAAAGTGCTGGCAAAGATGCACTAATATATACCTAAAATTTAGTTTCAAGTAGGTAATGCCAAGATAGGTACTAAAGTGAATTTGTACTTTAAAGTTCAAAATTTTCTTTCATAGTCTAAATTCCATTAACAAATCACTATCTTCTGCATTAATCTTGTTAGTGGTTATATAATCTAAGAAAACCCTTTTATAAAGTTGTGATAATATCAAATCAAACCTAAAAACTTTGCACATTATTTATGTTGCTAGGCTTGGGCCAATCAATAAAAGCTATTATCTCTTAGACATTCATAGAGATTCCTTTTACATTAACTAAATGCCCCAAGAAAGATATACTAGATAACCAAAAACTATATTTTGAAAACTTTGTATACAATTGATTCTCTTATAGCCACTAAAAGTATCTTTTATGTCTTGATTCTTCTATAAAGTACATTTAGATGTCATCAATAAAAATAATAACCAAATGATCTAACCATTACTTGAACATGCTATTCATCAAAATCATAAAAGTTGATGGAGCCTTTGTTCAACTAAAAGATAGCATGAGAAATTCAAAATGATCATATCTGGTTCTTAATGTAGCTTACATAATATATTCTCTTTTAATTTATTATTGATGATAACTAAAGCTTAAGTCAATCTATGAAAGAACTTTAGCTCCATGCAATTGATCAAGCAATTCAGATACTATGAGCAAAGGATATGTATTCTTGATTATGATCTTGTTCAGTTCTTTATATTCAATACACATCCTTAAAGTTTTATCCATCTTATTCCTAAATAATATAGGTGCACCTTGGGTCTAATAAAACCTTTATCAATTAAGTTCTATAATAATGTTTTTAATTCTTATAATTCTAGTGGTGTTATTTAATAGGGTGCTTTAGATATTGGTTCTACTCTTCATACCAAATTAATCATAAGTTCAATCTCTTTATTAGGTGGCACTCAAGGTAAATATTTAAGAAAAAATCCAGATATTTATATGCCACTAAAACTCTAGTAGTTGTAGTTGTTTCTTTTTTACTTTCAATATTGATGCTCAATAGCACTCACAACCTTCTTTACCAATCTTTCATCTTTTAGAATATATATTATTGGCACTTTTCTATCATAGCCAAAATAAATCTAATTAGTACCATTTATCTTGTGAATTTTTAATTTCTTCTCTTAATAGTTAATAAGGACCTGATGGGATGTTAACCAATCTATTTTGAGAACAACATTGAATTTTGATAATTTTATAATAAGTGATTATTATTCAAAAGATGTCTTGAGAAAATCAATCGTTCAGAACTATTTACTTCGACAACTTCTCTAGATTTGATGGAATTCTTGATTTCCATTCATCTTACTTGATGTATTTATCTACTTTTACCTCCTCTCTTTTAAGAAATTTTACTAAAAGAGGAGTTTTTAATACATGCATTTCAACTAACAATCATGTAATCAAATCAACTAAAATAAAGGAATATGATGCACCAAAATCAAATAAATTTGTTATAGGTACATCCATGATAGTACTTGTGATATAATCAAGTGAGATAAGAGCCTCTTTTTGGGTGATGGTATAGAAGTGGGATTATGATATCTATTATGGAGCTATAGAAGTCAATCCTTGACTAGTACCATATGCATCTTGATGTGCATTATTAGGTCCTATTGCTACAGATCTCCCAAGGGTTTTCATTCTACCATTAGCTTGTTGACTTCCTTTCCCTCCTTTAACATTCAAAGGATAACATAGAACAATGTGGTTGACCTATTCACACTTGTATCATTTAATTTCCTTTGATTTGTGACAGTCTTCTTAGTAAAACTTTGTACACATTTTACATTATGACCTTTAGATGATTCTTGATTCCATAGGAATTGTAGGAGGTTGTGACTAATTCATTTGTAATTTGTTTCTTGAATTTTGATCCATCTTTAGTTGCAAAATTAGATTCTCTCAAGGAAGGAACTCACTTGGAATGTGATTATAGAAGCGAAGAGTTTATTCATCTCTTTATTTAACATTGAGGATGGGTTTCTAAAGCTAGTTGCACTTTTATCTATGTTAATAATATTGTAATTAAAAGAGATTACAATGGGTAGAACTAATGCACTTAGTTTAGGACTCTACAACTTCATTAGTGTGGGGCAAATTAAGTTAAATTACATCGCTTAATAAATACAAATGACCATCTATTCCCAAATTAAAACAAATGAGGGAATTTGTTGATTGCATAAATCAATCTCACCTTAAACATTTTCCTTTCTCATGTGCTTCTTTTATATGAGTAGGAAAAAGGAATGAAATTTGGGTATGAAAAGGATTAGATATGGTGCTGGTTAATAAAAAATTTTCTTCCATATTCTATGATACATCACCAATGTAGAATTGGATCAAATCATGAACCTCTTCTACTAAGCTTCATTAGCGATCCACTAGCAAGTCCCAAAAAATTTTGATTTTAGAAAATTTGGTTGAATTATTCCACATTTATGCAAATAATGGAGAATAAATGGAACCTAAATATATACTACACCAACATGAAGGCCCTACCATTAAAATTAAAAAGATTTAAAATATACCATAAAGATTAAAACAAATTAATATTTGGATGATATTTATGATGCCATCAAAGTGACTAAAGAAATAGTGAAACACAAAGATCTCTTTTAAGCAAATCCAAATGAAGAGTAGAGGATTTCAAGCTTTAAGCGAGTGAAATCTTATTAGTAACAAAAAAATAAGGTTAAATGGCTAAAGCAGGTGAAAGAAGTACAACGTGTTTTCTATTCAGGAACAATTGAAGAGAAAGATTAAAAATGACATACATTAAAGACTCACATGGCAAATGTATTACCACAAAGGATAAAACTATGAAAGTAAAAATCACATACTTTTAGAATTTTCTAAATGATTCCCTAAAATTGAAAATGAAAATATTATTAACTACATCCCTAATCAAATAATAAAAGAAGGAAACAACAAATTGTTGTAAGGAAACACAATGGTGAAACTAAAAGAGAACATTTAATATGTATCTACACATTACTCTTAGTCTACATGGTTTTATTTGGAACTTTTTCACTCATTGTTTGGATCATATCTCCATAGATGTATTGAATATAGCTAAAAACGTCTTAAAAGGGACTCTCAATTCTTAAAGGGATCTATCTAGAATCATTCACTAATTACACACCAATAAACCTATGCAACTTCAACGAAAAGATCCTCAGTAAAATCATGCTAGATAAAATAAAAGTAATTCTAACTAAAATGATATCTTCAAATCAAATCAATTTTATAAAAGGAAGATACATTATTGAGAACATATTATTGGTACAGGACTTAATGTATTCTCTTAACAAAAAAATAAATAAAATGTGGCTATTATTGTATCATGCTAGATCTTGAGAATGTGTTTGATAGCATTTCTTGAGATTCTCTTTGCAAGTTACACTCCAAGTTTAATTTCATTGAGAAGCTTGTTAAGGTACTTTCCAATTACTTTAATAGTACATGGATCTCAATAATGATTAATGGAATGCCAAATAGTTTCTTTCAACCAACAAGGAGGAGCTAAAAAACGTAACCATCTCCCCTACTATTTTCACCATATACTTGAAGGTTTTCTATGAATCTTAAGCAATTTCATCACTCAAATGAGAATGGCTTTATATGGTCAATCCAATGGCTCTCCACTTATCACTCACTTAGCATATGTAGATGATATAATTATTTTTAATGAGGCTGATTTTACAACTATTAGAAATTTAAGAAAATCCTATAACTCTTCCAAAGCTCTATGGGTGTTAAAATTAATCAACATAAAAACAAGGTAAATTTGCAAAAAAAGTAATTTCAAGTCAAGTCAAATGAATTTGTTAGTAGTTAAGATTTCAAAAATGAAACCTTTTTATAACTTATTTGGGATGTTAGTTATTCATAGAAAAGAACAAAGCAGCATACCACCAATATTTTATTGATAAAATAAAAAATTAGTAGGATGGAAAAAATAAATGTTATTTTAGGGGTAGGGTCAATCTCACAAGCACATCCTAGCTTCATTCCATTGTATACTCTAATGGCAAGTAATCTTTATTGGAGAAAAGAATAAATCAATTTTTGTAACGGGACAACGAGAAAAATTGTATGCATCATTGGATTTCTTGGAACAAAATTACTTCCTAAAGGAGGAAATGGACTTGGTCTTAAGAAACATGAGGATATGATGGAAGCTTTCTCTGCAAAACTCAATCAGAATCAACATATCAACAATACTTTGTGGTCAAATTACAAGTTAGGTAAATACCATCACATGAATGCAACAAGAATAAGATTGAACACATATGCTCCCATGCAAAAGCCTAAACACTTGTTCACAAAGCACACAACATGGTCAAATACAATTGATTATAGATATGGACCTTGACTAACAATGCGAATCTAAGCACTTGTTCTGTCTCAGAGGAGTTGAGTTTGAAGGGCTAATCTTAAAAAGTAGACAACACTTATGGAGGAGCACCAATTGTATTTTAAAGATGATAATTTGAACATGGAGCACATTGAATAACCTATTATTGCTCATACTAAATCTAAGGAAACTAAACTTCCAACTTGCTTCAAAGATTTCATATTGTACTAATGAAGACTCTATATATTATGATTTTTGGGGTTGTGAATAAGCTATGCAAACATGGTTAACAAACCCTAACAATTTATACATTACATAGCTTTACACTAGTAAAATTACAAAATTGATTGTCACATTGTGGGAGCAATGTAATAAAAAATTAGAAATAGGAGAGTTCATGCACACCCTACTAATAATAATCAATTAGAACATTTAGGAAGCAAGGAATGCCAAGATCTATGAGAAACTTAAATAGATATTAAGAAACATTATCAATAATATTAAGCCGTAATCTAATTTTAATTCCTAAAACATAAAACGTAGAGTTATTTTTAGACTTCAAACCAATCATTTTATGCAATGTTATAGCGAAACTCTTTTCTAATCTATTGGATAATGGGTTACAAAGCTTTTTTCCTTCACTTATCTCACTAGAGTAAACAAGTTCCATAAGAAGTAAAAAAAGCATGGATAACATTTCATTAGCTTAAGAATTGATTGGCTCTCTAAATATAAGAACTAAAAGATAGAATTGTGCAATCAAGTTAGATTTCAAGAATGCATTTTATTATATATCATGGGAATTATTATGCAAGGTGGTTTACAACTGACTATCTTATTAAGGAATCTCAAATAATTTGTGTAGCACATGGACTTCTATTATTATTGATAAGGCTAGTAGTTACTATCAAACATTAAGAGGGATCAAACAGGTAACTTGGTCTCTCCTTTCCACTAATTTTGGCCAAGGAAGTGTTCAATAGAGGAATAAACAACATGATAACACAAAAGAAGGTGATAATTATGCTTCACCCAAAATTTGCACAACCATAACAAACATAGGATTTGAAGATGACACTATCATTTTTAGTAGAGGTGATTTGAAATCAATATGCAACTTGAAAAGTTTTTAGAGGACTTTTAAAGTTCATTTGAGCTACAAATCAATAAAAAAATGTACAAGCTTATGTATAGTAGATGAATCTAGGTGAATTTGAAAAATTATCTAGATAATGGGGTTCCACATAATTAATCTACCTTTAACATACTTGGATTGTTAACTATTTATAGGTAGAAAGAAAGCTATCTATTATTAAAACTAGATATACAAATCCATAAAAATGTATCAAGATGGAAGAAAAAAGATGGTAACAATGAGCAGCAAACTCATTCTAGTTAAGCATGTTTTGATTTCAATACTTATTTACACACAAATGGTAACAAATCCTCCTTCCACAATGCTACAGACAACAGAGAAAAGCATGACTTGTTTCCAATGGGGTAACTCTAATAAAGTTCATAGATAAAATTAGAAAACAAAGGAGAACATTGATTTTTTAACTAAGAAAACAACATTGATTTCTTAACTAAGAAAACAAGAGTAAGGCTCAAGAAACTCAAGGAAATTATGGTAGCTTTCTTTGCAAAACTAAATTAGAAATAAATTTTAAGTCATTATGGACAATATACATGAAATCAAAACATATTTCTATTGATACAAAATACTATGCATCTACCACATGGATACTAATGCAAGAAACTAAGGAGATGGTATTTAACGTCAAAATGGCTAGGGAGACGATTAGAACAAAAATTCTTGTTTTAAACCCCATACAACAGCTATGGAATTTACAATGCCTAACAAAAATGATAATTCTTATATGGGAATTTAGCATCAAAATAGCTAGGGAGACAATTAGAACAAAAATTCTTGTTTTAAACTCCAGACAACATCTATGGAATTTATAATGCCTAACAAAAATGATAATTCGTATATGGAGAATTTTCAATAAACTTGTACCATATCCCATGAATTTAAGAAAGCTTAACATTCTATGGCTTCAAAGTGTTCTCACTACCCAAATGAAGATTCAATTGATCGCTTTTGTGAGTTATGATATTACCAAGTAAGGATGACCCACATTCACAAGTAATTTACAAATACAATTGGCTAATACAAGCAAGAAAACTAATCTAATAGCTTTATGGCAAAAAAAATGAAAAAGAACTATAATATAGGAGATGTCATAGTAAAACTCCTATTAATAATTAGTTGGAACTTATGGAAGGCTAGAAACACTATGCTTTGAGTAAGTTAATTAGTCAAAAACCTGCATCATTAGTTGCATCACAATAAACTATTATAACCTTTTTAATTGCTTCCCACTAGGTTAAACATCCCATGAAGACTACATGCTTTTTCAAATAAAAATTATTCTAAAATTCATAATGACACAAGTCAAAATTGTTGAAATGATTATATCTTCTCCTCTTACTAAGCACATAATGCAATTAAACAATGTTGGAAATATGATGAGCCTGAATTAAAGTGCATGCCATAGGGAAATTATTCATAACCACACAAGAAAAATAATACTAGCTTTCTCCAAGTTTGTTGGAAATAAAACATTGATTGAAGTAAAAGGGATTACATTACTCACAAGTCTACAATTATGCAACAAAATGTATCTAGATAATCTAAAAATTGAAATAGATTGCCAAGAAATCCCAAGAATGGAGAAAGGTTAAGTAAAAATTCGTTGGTAGAAATCAAATATTTTCTAGAAAATAAGATTCGAAAAGGAATCGGTAAACATACACTAAAACTTCATATATTTAGAAGGAAATAGTCTTGAGATTTCATGAAACAATGGCTACACATTTGACAACATCTACAATATGGGACTAATAATCCATTCCTAACTATAGCAAGGCTCAGATCAAGATTGATGAACTCCAATATTCACATATCTGCACATCATACAATGTACAAAACATCAAAGTTTAAAACTAATGTAAGTAAGATTGTGAAACATTGAATTTACTGCATCCTGGAAAACCCTCATATATTATGATTTCACACATCATATTGTATGTAACGCCAAGGCCTAAAAGTATACATCATGTCATGTCAATATAAGTTAGTGAGGTAAGAGCCATGTATGACTGAACACTATTCACATTGAGGATGTCCATTTTAGTATGACAACCTTAGAACATTGATTAGCCAAGTACATTCATAGAGGAACACATCTTACTCACAATAGTACTATGATGGTGCACTCCTTCAAAAGGTCTCAATATGATTAACAAAATTTTAAAAATAGCAATCATAGTGTCACTCCAACACCTTATATGAAATAAAACTTATATGTCAAGGCATATAGGATTCTTCTCAACAGACAGTTACTAACAGCTCCAAACTTCATATTAGATGAGTCTTCCCGACCTCTACATTTATGGTTCATCAAGTATGAGAATCATACTCTAACAAAATAAATTCTTCGCACACTAGACCAGTATGTAATTTGCATGCTCGAATAGTTCATTAAGGAACATCATTGTGCCATAATGATTATATTAGAAAACTCTTCAATCTAACATATTCAACAAAATCAACATTAACACCACCATACTTCAATGTCAGAGGGCCCTTACAAATAAGATGGATATGGTCCTATATTAATTATTCAACAACTCTTCATCCAACAAGCCTTCATTTCAAACTAATATGTCCACCAACCTTAGTGATGGCATTTGATTCACACATTAGACAAAGTAGAATCAAGCAGAGTCTACTTTCTTAAACATTAATGTAAATAATACAAAAAATTCTAAAAAAATTATTTTCATATGTGTGATATAAAAATATTATGCTTAAATTAGATAGATTATAAGTTGATATGTACATGTGATAAGCTTAAATGATGAATTCTAGGTGAAAGATAGAGTTGATTGGGCATATGTTATACTATTTTATGAGATGAATAAATGTATAATTACATGAAAAACCTTAGAAAATTAATGATGCATAGGTTAAAACAATACAAGAGTTTCATGTGGCTTTTTTACTTTGTGCATCAAAATGACTAAAGATTATGTTTTAAACAAATGCAACACTATATTCTTTATTACTTTGCATAAGAAAAGATTTTATACTATGACTTGATCATGTATAGATACAATTATGTGCTTCATATAATTAATATCATTACGGTTGTTAAAACTATTGGAAAAGAACAATAATAGTTTGAGAGCCATGTGAATTTAAAGGATTTAAAAATGGCTATTGTCTAATAAGCCATTTATGATATATAAAAACTAAAAATTCTTAGACTGGCAATAAGCCATGTCAAAGTTAAAGAGCTAAAACAAATTCTAAGTAGTTATAGCTATATGAATCATATACGTGTTAAAAAATACTCAAGTAACTAATAGACCATGTACAATATGCAAGGGCTAAAAAATGTGTTGGTAGCTAATGTGGAATATGTAAAGACTAAAAAATGCTTACATAATTAACAAGTCGTGTGGAATATATAAGGTCTAAAAAATAATTTGGATGGCTAGTAAGTCATTTGAAATATATAAGTGTTGAAAAATATTAAGGTGGCTAATAAGTTATGTGGAATGCACAAGGACTAAAAAGTGCCTCGATGCCTAATAAGCCATTTGGAAAATATAAGGGTAAAAACTGCTAGTGGCTTATATGCCATATGGAATACATAGTTGCTAAAAAATGCTTGTGTGGTTATTAAGCCACATAGAATATATAAGGTTTTAAAAGGATGAAATTTATATGATAGTTATAGAATGGACAAGGATACAAATGAACTACATTAAGAAATGTGCATGATAGGATGAAAAGTTAAGAAATAAAGTTTTTACTATGACTATATAAACTAAAGTGAGACTCTAACAATCAACTTAAGAATAAGAAAGGAACAAGAATACGGCCTAGAAAATTTAGTTGGTTAAGAGGAAATGATGCTTATAATTAAGGAAACATTAGAAAAAAAAATAAGAACCTTGAATTTGGTTGTGAATGTTTATTTCTTTCATATTTGTGGCTTATATAACTTATTGTTACTTAACCTCTTTGTTGAAGACTTAGAATTCTTATTTGTTTCATGTTTAATCTATATGATCAAGACTTCTTATGAAGCATGTATCAAACATTATAATGTTATGCATGTGACTTATTTGCTTGATTTTTTCTACTAAGGCTATAATAAGGCTTAGCCTTCATTGGCATTTATATTTCAAGTACATTATGGTACAATAGAACGAAAGAGAGCAATAATAGAATGCAAGGTGAACATTATATGTAAATATTTACATTATAATAGCTAAATAACAATATTTCTAGTTTTGCAAATTTCTTAACTTTCTAGAGCATTCATTATATAACTTTGTGGGATGTTATAACTATTTATCTAAAATGTACAATAGATAACTACATTGGAAGTCATGAATTTGAAATACATGTTAAATATGATGCATATTCATATAAAAAATGGACAATGTATTGGAGAGATTCAATCCATCTAAAATCTCAAATTTGGAGAAAATGATATTACTTGATTTGGATCAAGAATATAAGTTCTATGTTTATGAATGGAAAAAGAGACATTACAAAGTTATACCTCACAATAAATGAACAACCACTAAGGTTCACTTCTACCTAACCTTCCTTTTTTGGTTGAAGGGAGGTAATCCTCTATAATGATGGTTTCATCATCAACCAAAATGTTATCCAAAATTTTCTTACAAAACAACTATTGAAATTTCACGCATTTCTTCTTTTAACATTTTCAAAGAATAATTGAGCTACTTCTTCACTTTTATTCTCCTATCTACATGAAATAGGATTTGTAATTGTAGAAAAGTTTCAAAAACCACAAGTCAATGGATCAAACATCGTATTTTCATTGGTAAGTTATATAAAATATCTAATGAGAGCGCAACATTGATTCAGCATCATTGGTAGCTAATATAAGCCATACTTGCTATCATCTTGGGATTCAAGACATGTAGTTAACATATAATTCATCTTCCAATGGCTAAATGATAATTAAAAAGCAAATCATCAAATGCCTATTATTGAAATAAAAAATTTAAAATTTCTTTAATAAATTGGAAAAAACATCAAGAAGTGGTCATGCATTGTTATCTACAAATATTGAGTTAATGATATAGCAAAATACAAAGCTCATTAAACTTCCTACAGATTGTGAAGACCCTTGCAAAGTTAAGAAAATCATTTGGTAGTTAGTGGTCATGCATTATTATCTACAAATATTGAGTTGTTAATGTAGCCTAATACAAACCTCCTAAGATTACTACACAAGGTTATGAAGACCCATGCAAAGTTATCAAATTCAACCAAAAGTATTGAGATTTCTAAAATAATAGTAATAATTTTAGGAAATGCAATAACCGTGTATATTTGATTTATTTAAATTTTCAAATAAAATTAGAAACTATCTAAAGAGAAAGAATGTCATAATAATGACATAGCTTGATAAGCAAATTCATTTGATTTTTAAGGCTCATAAATGAAAGTCTACAACATTGTTTATGTTAATGTTAAAATAATTTGAGGTAGCATAGAAATGGAAGAAGAAACAACAATTACAATGTTGGAGATCACAAACATGAAGCTAAAAAAGTAGATAGAATAATGTGCTTACAAATTCAATGCCTTACAAAATTTAGCAAAGTTACACATAAATGGAACCCATGGTCAATAGTATTTAGTGGTAGCAATAAATGTAACATTTAGTCATAACAAGTCTATTTAACAATGAAACACTAATCCAATTTATATCATTTGAGAGAAAATGACACCATGACTAAAAATAAATTAAAGTTCAAATATGAAATTTATTAGAATGTAATATCAAATGCTAGGCATTAAATAATTGTATGTCTTGATCAATCAAATTAGTGCTTTTTCATCCTATAGAATCATTATGGATTGAATGTACTATTTGATTTTGTCTCATCTGATTCATTGGATCAAATTTCTAAACTTTTATGCATTGAGAGAATTTATATAAAATCCCTTGATGTTGTATTCTGATCTTTCTTGGTTAAGCATATAATCAATGCTCATTTTGAATTTCTATTATATTTAAATTTGAGATACATTACTCTCCCTCAAATCCATCAACTAAATGATGTCCCTATGTCATAAAGGCATGCAAAAAAAGTATTTAACACGGAAAAGATGAACTAATCTAAGTAAATCTAAACTAATAAGTGCATCTGTTAATATACAAGGTATGGCATTAAGACATGACCTAATAGTCCGTAGAGCTAACTATCAAATGCTATCCCTTGTTTAAGATTGCTTAATTTTTTTAGTTCAATTTATTTTTTCACCTCTATCAACTCTCATGTTCCTAACGTGACTCACCTCTAGTGAATGCGTTTGTGTTTTTGATGTTTCTCATAAGGGGATAGGAATATGGGTATCTATTTTTCTATTCAACTTTGAATCTACTCAATGTGCCAACATTTACCCACTTCTTGTTCTCAAGAAAGAACCCATGTTTGGAATTTCATTGACCTTTCTAATAAACAATATTTCTATAATATCCTCTACTGATGATGATAAGATCTTAGCATCTAATAGTATATTTGTAACCCATTCTTTACATTGCATTTATCTTTAAAGCAAGAAATTACATGTGTAATCGCATGTACATAAGCATGAACAAGTAAAGCATCAACTAGTGAAGTATGTAGTACTCAATAGAAATTTATGGAAAAAATGTAATTATAACAACATGAACGTGATTAAAAATAACTGTCAACTGTAACCTCAAAGTAATGATGAAAGTGGGATATAAAAACAATCTTTTGTATTTTATTTTATTTGTCTGTATGCTATAAGTGAGACACAATGAAAGTGGGATGGAGTTTCGACTTAGTGGTGTTTTAAATTCGTAGGTATTAAAACATTTTTCCTTCAAATTTCCAAGTGATCTTATTCTCTTATTAACTAATTTTATAAATAATTAAAGCCATAACCCTTCATGCAATAAATGAAACCAACACAAAATCTCATACTTCAAATATGTTAGCACTTTACACCTCCAAGAGAAAGGTAAATTGGGTGATTAAGAAATAAAACTTCTTTAAAAAGTTAAAAAACAAAGTATAGTGAAGAATAAATATAACGATAATAAAAGACAATAGAAAAAGGCCACCTAATTTTTAGTTATTTTACCCCCAAGAAAACTTACCCTACACTCTTCAAATTTCTTCATGAATACCATGGAGAAGTCTAATTAAGCAAATGTATAAGCCTAATCCCTCCAAAATTAGTCTTAAGAGAAAGCTTAGTGTAAATCCAATACTTGGATTTGGGAAACTCACATTCCAATATGTAGATTACAATGAAAATTAAATCTTAATAAGTAGAATACAATATAGAATGGACATGGATTGGGAGGATAAAAAATTGCTTCTATACATGGATCTTGGGGGAATGATTGATTGTCTAAATTACTTGAATTGTAAAATAATAATTTTTTTAATCTCATTATTATTTATAATATAGAATGGAATAAATTACAACATATTTTCATCCCCTACTTATCCTCAAACATTCATATAGCTACTTGCTAAAGCATTTTCGTAGAAAAAAATTACATATCCATTAGAAGAACCAATCATCACCTCCTTTCCATAAACCTATTAGATGATTCGATAGATCCATAAAAATTTTTGATTATGTTAAATATATACCCATAGCTTTATTAGATTGTCCATTTAATTGAACAATATAGTTTTTTACTATTATATTATTTATTAGATGGTCCAATAGTCCTCTAATAAAATTCATTTTAACCCTAAATTTTATCTAATAGTTCAACAAAGGTTAGACTCATTATCAAATGCATCATTAGATGTGCAATAAGAGGTTTGATAGTTACCTAATAATGGTCTTAATTACTGGCTAAACTTGAATTATGATTGTGATCTTAAACTAGTCAGATGCATGATCTATCAGTTCATCAAAAAGATGGATAGATATATAACAAAGATCCCATCACCAAAGATACGTTTTACTTCATATTATTTTTTATGTAACTAATTAGTTTGAGTGTTTAGCATGTAAAATATTTTTAAGTTGCATCACTATAAAATGCAATGTATGTGCAGTATAAGTTTACTGAAAAGGTGGTGAAAGATCTTATGAGCTAGTCTAATAACAATGTAGTTATGGGAAAATGGCAATGATATGAGTCATATTCTCATGAGGCTATAACCTCATAAAAAGCAACATATGGTGTAACACAAAGGACAAAAAGTGTAGGATAAGTCATTGATTTATCATAAGCAACATAAATAATAGTAAGAAAGGAAGTTAGCATAGGCTCAAGGTCAATAGATCGAGGAATAAGTAAGTCAAGGGTAAGAATACACTGATGTTTTCTCTAGAATGTTTTCTCTAGGGTGACACTATATTAACAATATTTCCAATGTAGTCATCTCATAAGGTGGAATCATGAATTTGGTCATCTATATGAGACATATTATATGTAAGATATTCAAATGTCATAATAAGTCTACAACAAGAGAAATGAGCCTATGGAAGTCAATGTAAATACAATGGATTGGGCCTCTAAAGGACGTTTTGAGCTATAAGAGATGGTTCCATAACTCAAAATGGAGGTAGTAGCATCAAAAGTTGGAGGTTTTAGTTTTGGTCTCCATATGAAGGGCTAAATGGCTAAGACTATCCTATGCATCATCAAGATTATTTCTAATAACATAATTATCATCATCACAATGGAAAAGAACTAAAAAATATACAACCAAGTTTAACAAATATGTCATCAGTGACTAGTATGACTAGAATATCACAAAACACCAAATCATGTTAACTAACACAACAAAGTGGTTGAAACACATAGGCATCATTTCTAAAGGTATGAACATCATTGAAGTGCATAAATAATGGCTTGGTATGGGATTATAGAGCAATGTGTGCTTGAAGAGTTCGTATAGAGATGAAATTTGTCATTCACTTGTACTAATCACTACTTGTAATGTATGCATATCATAATGTGTGGAAGTAATGAAAATCTAGAGATACTAATCAAATATAACATTTAGTAAGGATGAAAATTAAGAAATTTAAGTGATTATGTGGTGCTTCTTCTCTCCATTGATCATATAAGAAGCTAGGGAATTTAACTTTTGGTTAGTGGAAAAGTTATAATGCACATCATTAATGGTTCACTAGTGTATAAAGTTTTTACAAAAAAAGTAATCAAAATGAAGAATTGCTTTCTTAGGCCATTGTGTTGTAAGCAAATTCATCAACAAGTTTGAACAATAGTACAATACTTTAAGTTAAGAAACAACTTATTTTGCCTACCAAGAAGTTTCATGTATTAATTTAGGTTTCTATTATTATTAAGCTAAAATGTGTTCAACATTGTTGTAAGAACATGGTCAGGTGATTGTACTAAATCTTTTATTAAAGGTGTTCTTAAAATAATGATAGGATCAATCTCAAAAGAGTCATAATAAAAGAATTAAAGGCAAATCAACAACACGATTATCAGCTATGCTATGATTATTGATTTTTAAGGAGAATGCGGCAGTACATATGGTGTGATGTTACTCATAAGGTAAGTGCATGGATGGTCATCATTATCATAAAAAAACATTTTGCAATGAGAATGGTTTTTTATTAAAGTGTTATATCACTCACATATTTGATGAGTGAAATCATAAATATTTAAAATTTTATTTTAATAGGTTTGTTTAGAATAAATTAGATTTAGATGTGAAGAACATGCTATACACTTTTAAAGATGGTGAATTTGTGGCATTAAAAGGATCTTGGAGTGTTCAATAAACTTCAAGGATTGAAAACATGCACATCGAATTTGAAAAGGTTTTCTTTTTTTTATAAAACAAAATGTTAGTTTGTTAATTATTAATAATAAGGTACATCTCTCTATTCATATCACTTTCAAATAAAACTTAGGCATCCAATTAGTTTAATCTTTTTTATGATTTAGGAAATATCTAAGATTTCATCTTTCACTCCCTTAATCCTTTCCTTATTCTGTAATAATAGTTCATCTAAGTAAACATGACTTAAATGATACTCTAAATAGAATAATATTACTTATATTAATAACTAAACAATCCAAGCATAAGACAATCTTGATTTACTTCTTCATGATAACAAAAAAACATCATAATCATGTTACTCTTATCTTCCTAAAATTCTTCTAAGTAAGCTCGTATTTCACATTCAAGCTACATATGAAAACATGATTTATCCAATTTCCTTAGGGATATATTGAATAATTCTAACTAAGCTACTAAGAAGACTAAATAATTTATCTAAAACAATAAGGGCCACACATTTTGCAAGGAGACACGTGCAGACTCACAAAACAAGAATTGTTTTTATTGGTCTTAATTATGAAGACTCACCAATACAACTAACTAAACTTTAAATTTAGGAACTTATAACATCTTGGGTTCAATTGTGGCAGAGTTTGGTTAAGCTTCTTTTACAAATGTATTTTTCAAACATGTTTTTTGAGAAATCCATTCCTATTTATTTGTTTTAAGTAGATAGGTTTTTAAATTAATAATCATAAGAAATATGTCAATTCCTATCACGATAATTAAAAAACATGGATTTAGCATAAAAATTAAAAGTATATAAGCTAACACTATTTCTTATCACATGGTTTTATAATGAGGCATGTTTGTGCATATATGGAATAAAATAATTTTTATTATCATTTACATGTATATATGAATATTTTAATCTATTTTGAGTCAAATAAGATGTAACATTAAAATCTAAATTCAAAAAACTATTGTTTTTATTCATATGAGAAAATGATTAACCATGTAAAGGCACATATAAATGATGATAAGCATAAGTAGAAGCACATGAAGGTACAAAAGTAAACTTTACTTTGAAATCATTTAACTCTTTTTTAATGAAACCAACCTTTATAAGTTTTCTTTTAAAATAAAACTTTCTTCTCTTAAATAAATATTTTCATATCTCAAAAAATCAATATATGAATTATTAAAAAATAAAGACATTACATTCATCAACTTTATTTGTAAAGTACTTAAATTGGTAGTATGTATAAGTAAATCATTTTAAAATTGATCATTTCTAACATTAAGCTCATTATATTTCCTTTCTAATGAGTAAATATGTTGCTTCTATTTGTCATATTTCACTTTAAGTTTGGTATACATTCCAATCAATTTTTTATATTTAATTATAAGTTCAATAAAATAAATAGATAATTTATCATCACTATTAATATGAGTATCAACATCAAAGAAAGAAATATATTATGCATCATAGAATGAACAACTTGCTTCTAAGGTGCATAAAGTTTCTCTCTTCTTTCTTTATTCCTTCTTCTTTTGATTTATCATCCACTTCTTATCTTGGATACTTATCTCAACCTATTTTTCACATAAATTCTCTATATCTTACATAGTCTCAAAATAAGTTTTTGGATGAGAAATCTTGATTCTAATTTGTTGAGGTAAAACATAATAAAGATAGTTTATTCTTTTAGTATTTATTTACCTTAAACCTCTATAATGCTCATCAAAATCATTTGAAATAATAAAAAGATGTTCAAATAATATATATATATATATATATATATATATATATATATATATATATATATATATCAACACTAATATTTAAAATAAAAGCTTTAAATTTATCTTTTTATAAATCAAAATATTGACATGGGTGGATCCATAAAATCAACAATGTAAACAATAATTCACCACGCATATGAAGAGTAAGAAAAAACTAGAGATATTCTCGTAGAATTTTTTTCGTTCAATGTAGCACTCTCTGATATCACTTAATATAATGTGTGACATGCTAATGCATAAGAGGGGAGAATTATGCTTTAAACTTTTTTCTCTTTTGGAAAACTTTTCTTACATGAAACTTTGGCAATCATAAAGTCATTAATTTAATAATATTTCTAAATAAAAAAATAAAAAATAGAATATTTATTATTTTAAAAACATTTTTTTAATAGAACATTTTATGCTAGATAAAAATGTTTTTGATAAATTTCTTTTATATATTTATATGTTTAATTAAATAATTTTAAATAAAAAAATATCACAAATTATACAACAAAGAATAATGAGAGTGACAAAGGAATTTTTAGGTATTTAGCCTAACTCGTGTTTATATCCACCTCTAATCAACCTAACTAAGATTCTATTATCAAAATTACTCTCTTTCATCAATATAATTAGAGGTAATATTTACAAACTATACCCTTTCGGTACAACAACTAGGGGTTCACAATCATAATCTTAATTATAAAATCTTATAATATTAAATAATAAATAATTATAATGATTCATTATTTACTTATAAAAACATATATGACACATGTTTTTAGAATATGTTTGAAATGATATTGGATATGAATGTATATATGAAAAAGCTTGCAACAACCTAAAGGACCTAATTTTAAAATCTTAAATCGAAAGATTTATCGATGAGCACTAATGTATTAAGAAAAATATAATCAATAAAGATTTTGCATTAGCATTATCTTTTCTAAAAAATAAAAAAGAATAAGAAAATAAAAAATAATTATAAAGAAGTTACCAATAAGATGTGCAATCAAAGAGAATGTTAAAGAAGGAAGAGAAAAATTGAGTTACAAACACAGCTCCAACAAAGGCTTTGAGATTGGATTATAATTTTTGGTTTTCTCCTTCTCTAAACAAATATTTGATGTAGCAAGGTAAAATCATCAATTATCCAACTCTTAAAACTCTTATATTTATATTAGCACATTTTGAACTAAAACAAATTTTTAATGGCTAAAAGTTTACCTAAAATAGCCATTACAAACAAGAATTTCAACATTCTAAACAAACACAAACAATTTTTTAAAATACTAGTCTAATCTAGGTGGACAGAAAAAGAGCCGCTCGATTAGAATGCTAAATAAATGATCTATATCTAATCCAAAAGATATTTGATTTGGATTATTAAATCTCATACGTTGGATTGATGGTGCTGATGTGCAAGATCACTACTCATAATGGTAAAGAAGATATCAACAATTTCATCAAACTTTTTGGATAAATGATTAAATGAAATATACTATTCACAAATGTAGAGAAGATCTCATCCATTAAATAATGCTTTTTGGATGGATAGTTAGATGTAATTTACTATTCAAAAAAGTAGATGTAATCATGATTGTTTGACAATTGAAATGCATGATTGGTTGGCATTGATTCACTCTAGTTTAGGAAAAAATAGCTATTGATCATTAGTCCTACATAATACAATGTGTAAGAAGTTGGCGTTTATAATACTTCCTCTACATGGGTAAGTTAGCCTAATAGGGTTAGCAACCCCTAGTGCTCATAGAAAGTCATGAACTAAGTCACCTATGTTGAAAAAAATTTACAAATGTATTTCCTAATAACTTGCCAAATATGCTCTTACCTTTGATAGATATTTAATATGCTATAGACCTAGTCCCTACCACATCACTGTCACATTTATTATATTACTAATTAAATACATTAGCTCATGTAAAACTTAAATTTTTATTAACTTATCATCTCTAGAAAAATAGATAAAAAGTAGTCAACCAAAGCCTAAGTAACCTTTTTTGTAGCATAGTAGGGAGCATATTTGAATTGAGGATCTTATATTGTTGTGCCCTAAATTTACTTCAATAATTGTTTTAGTTAAATAATTAGTTTGAGTTTGAATTGTTTTTTGGAAATCATCTTTTGAATCCTATTTACTTGATTCCCTTACCTCATGATCTTTCATACTTCTATGTCTACTGATTCTTTTGCTCGTCATGTTTCATCATTATATAAACATATTATCAAACAAATTAAATTAAATAAGAAAATATATAAATGATTAGCATATACTTGTAGACAACCTAAGGAATTTGCTATGGGTGAATATATGATGATCCATGTTATGTCAGAGTGATTCCCACTAGAAATCCTTTGAAAATTGCATATATTATATTAGATCATTTAGAATTGTGAAGAAACAAGGTGCCAATATGTTTTAAATTTATCAAGTGGAGTAAATCTTAAATATTCAAACAATTTTCACATAGGATCAACATAGTAAAGATTTTTGGTAAGTTGGTAAGAATGTTCTACCTCTAACAAAAATTGGATTTTTTTAGGAGGAGCTTCATTAGCTAAACTTAGAGATGTTAGAGAAGCATCAAAGATTTCACCATAGCTCTACAAAGTTGAGCTTTTTCCCACCTAGGGAGGATGATGCATTAGTATCTTGCACATCGTGTAGACGATCTAATTAGAAGTGCATTAGCTCTATTTGGACTTGGAGATGTACTAAGATTGACTACTCTATTTTTCATTAGTTTTTATTATCATTATCATTGGGGCATTGATTTCATTCGACCCATGTTTATTACACATTTAAGTTTATTTTATCACTTGTTCATCAAGTTATTTACATCAATATTTTATTTTAATTTTGAATATTAGTTAGTAGCTTTTTAAATATTTTTAGCTTTAAATTTAGTTTAGGCCTATAGTAGTCCTGTAGTTGAACTAATGAAACATTTGCTGAAAAATGACATAAAATTAAGATTTTTGGGCTGTTACAACCATCATATATAGCCACTTCATTATGCGTAGCTTGCCTACCTAACTGACCTACATAGCTCTCCTATGCATCCCATTCTATTGGCTCAATTTGCTATAAACTGTGTCCTTCTTGACCCACGCCAACCTGTTGACTCACACAGATTTGCATAGATCTACTTGACTATGACCAACCCATCAACCCACATTGATCCTTACAAATCCTCTTTGATTCATGCACAACCTAATAGATCTATGAGCTCATGTCAACTTGTCAAATCATGCTAACCCACTTTGAATCATGTCAACCCATTCTAAATCATGTAGAACCATTAACTTGTAATGATTTTTCCACTTGTGAATTAGACCCAAGGCATCATCACACCTCTCCCCACGATTGCATCACCTACTGTCTCACCATTAGTCGAACCATGACCTAACACACATGACCTAATTTAGGAAATGCTCATTGCAAACAATTTTGTAACTTTTTAGGGCATTTTTTGGACAAAATTTGAGTTATCAATTTTTAAAAATTTTTATGACTTTTAAAATTCCTAAATAATCTTTAGAATTTTAAACTACCTTTAGTATTCTTAAATTTTTTTATATTCCTAAACTTAGAAAATTATCATTGTACCTTTGAGATTTCTAAAATTAGGGATACTCCCTATGTTGTAAGAAAAAAAAATTGGAATAAAGTAACAAAGTGCTATCATCAAACTCATTTGAATCAACCATATTGTGTGCAATCAATGATATGGTGTGATTTTGAAGATGCATAGGAAGGTGAGCAAGAGGCTCAAAATGACATATCTCAACCAATTATTTAGCATATACAAAAAGTGTCAAATCACTAAGAAAGTGTTTAACCTCTTTACGCATTATTTCATTTTTCAGAGGGATTAATCATTGTATCCAATTCTCTAGTTTGTGCAAATAAATGTGTGAATTTCTTTGTTTATATTCTAAGGGCTCACCTTGTGTGTTCCTTGCTACTTCATCATTAACTTGAGTGCATTAGATATTGCTACTAAACTACTCTCCATTTAGTTTGAAATCTCATCTATTAAAGATTTGTATAAATCTTAACTTATTGGGAAGTTCTTACTTGCTAGATTATCTTAAACTTTTCACTTCTAAATCTATAGCTTTTTGGTTAAGCCTTTGTATAAAAATATTGCTTCAGTTTAAGTATTTTTTTTATTATCTATGAGCCAAATATATGTTTTAATATATTATCTTACATCAAAAATATTGTTTGTAAAATATCTATTCAGACTTTTATTAATTATTTAAGTGTGTTAAAGTTGATGCTATATCTAGGGAGAGAAAATATTTCTTTTAAAATAAAAAAATTTATGTCCAAATATCTATATCTTTTTTTGTTTTCTTCCATAAGAAAAGTGTTTTGTTTGTTTTTCTCCTTCATCTTTTCGAATACAATCTAGCAATAAGAATACAAGATCGAATAGGTACTATCATCTATGTTCTATAAAAGGACAAGATAGACCTTACTAAGTTGTTGGCCTTTGATGTTGCAATGAAGATGCAAGAGGCACACTTAGCTTATGAGAAAGATGGGGAATTTGTGGCATGACTTTACAAAATGTATGGGAGGCAAGGATGGAGGAGAACTATGAAGTGTGAGAATAGTGTCACTTAAAACAATCATGCCTGAAGAGAACATAAGGGAGTAGCCAATGTGAAAGGCCTTATGAATGCTCACATGGAGGAGGGGAAATCATGAGAAAATAGTAATAGTTTGTTGTAAATAAGGCAAGTTGATAATAATAAATATAATCTTTTAAAAAATATGAAATAATAATAATTTATTAAATATAAAATTACTAGTTAATAAAGAAAATAATCTTATAAAATATTTACCTTTTTAATGATCAAAATATTTTTATTGTAGAGTATTAGATTTTGTAAATTTAAAACTTTGAAAACTAATATGTATCAATATTGCTAGTGAATAAATTATGTAAAGAACGTTTTGAGCGCACCTTAATAAAATATAAGTTGGACCAGCAATTATACTATTTAGTGACTTATTTTTCATGTTATTAAATCCCTTTTTTTGTACTAGATGAATTATGCTTAGTAATATTGTTTTAAATCTTCAAATAACATTATCTATTTTGGGTCAAATCAAACCATTAATCAATGGTTTTACTTCAAAATTGTTTGCAAAAGTCAACATTAGTAATCTAAAAGATGAAGTACAAAAAAAATAGGATACTCGAGCTAAAGTCTTATTTTATATAACTAATTTAAGATTGTTTCTTGAAACTTATTTTAAAGATTTTGTTTACTTACTGTTTAAGGAGATTTTTAGTCATAGCTTTTTATTGAAGTTAAAATTCTTATATATTGTAGTGCGTACGAAGTCTAACTTGGACAAAGTGTGTCATATTATCCTAAGTAACCTAATCAGCAAATGCCCCAACAAGTTGCTATAAATAAAGAAGAAAGCAACAAAACGTGGGATTGTCTTTTTTCTTTTTCATTCTCTCTAAATTAGGACTTGTAATTTATGCATGAAACTTTTCTTTACTTATGAAGCTAAGAGAAAAAGTAATCTTCTATCTCCATTCATAATGGAGATTGTTGTTTTTGTTAGTCATTTTCATAATTTTATCTTACTCGAGATTTTTTACATAAAAAAAATACGGATTTCATTTATAAGCTCGGTTTTGAATAAATTTAACATTTCTTGCCTATTTTTTACATCAACACTTAACTTTACGAAAGCAAACTCTTGAAGAGAATTGAAACCAATCTTCATCAAGATTTTAGGGATGTCTCTTAGTTGAAGAAAAGGACAAGCTGCATCTAACTCTAACACGACCAACTAGAGGCTCAAGCGGCTTATCTGAGCCGACTCTGCCAAGCCGCCGTCCTTCCACCTGCCTCAGATGGTCCCTAACACTAAGAAAGGCAGAATCCCACGTACACGCAGAGACCTCCCTCCCAATGGCCTCCATACAGCAATTCCACCCTCCAACTCAAAACCCTAGTTCAAGATGAATTAAATCACATCACCGTCACGATTAATATCGTATATCATATCATCTCTCCCAGCTTCTTTCACAATTGTCCACGCACACTCACGCGCTTCTCTCTCTTCTTGGGAGCAATATTATATACAAATAATCGAGTGTAGTGAGAGGCCTCCTTTCCTCTTCTTCCTCCCCTTTCGCTCTCTGCACCCGTTTCCTCGTTCTTTCTATATCGGTCCACTCTCCTCCTCCCTTCAAGTACTTCGGATCGTATTTATTTGTGCTCTTTCCTCCCTTTACACACTTTTTTTATTCGGTAGAACTCTCTTCCGAATCATTTCACTCCTTTAGCGCCTTTTTAATTCGATAAAAACAGTACAGCTGCAGTATTTTTCTGTTTTTTTGTTTTTTTTTTTTTGGGGGGGTGTTTTGGTTCTCGCAAGCATATTATCGCTTCAGTTGGAAGCATGGCGGGCCTGGATCTGGGCACCGCCCGTTTTGTTCACCAGCTACACCTCCGGCCCGACCTGCAACTTCAACAATCCTCTGAAGAAGATTTCAACAACAGCAACAACCACTTCTCCGGCGCCGAGAACAGCGGAGGAGCGGTAGAGGGCTCGTCGCAGGGCCTTGATCTGGCCTCCTCGGGCGACCTCTCTGGTCGTCGTCCGCGTGGCCGTCCCCCAGGATCAAAGAACAAGGCAAAACCGCCAGTGATCATAACCAGGGAAAGCGCCAACACCCTCCGGGCCCACATCTTCGAGATCGGTGGCGGCTGCGACGTGTTCGATAGCGTGGCGACTTATGCACGCCGCCGACAGCGAGGCATCTGCGTCTTGAGCGGAAGCGGTACGGTGACCAACGTCAGCCTGCGGCAGCCGTCGTCCTCCGGCGCCGTGGTCACGCTCCACGGCCGGTTCGAAATACTGTCCCTCTCGGGGTCTTTTCTGCCGCCGCCAGCGCCGCCTGGGGCCACCAGTCTATCTATATTTCTCGCCGGAGGACAGGGGCAGGTGGTCGGTGGGAACGTCGTCGGGGCGCTCTACGCCTCGGGACCCGTGATCGTAATCGCGGCGTCTTTCACCAACGTCGCGTACGAGCGGCTGCCGCTTGAGGAGGAGGACGAGGAGGAGCCGCCGCCTCCTCAACTACAGGGATCAGCGGCGGGGCGCGACGGGAACAGCAGTGGGGGAGGTAGCCTCGGGAACCCGTTTTCGGATCCATCGGTGGCCGGTTTGCCTTTCTTCAACCTTCCACTTGATATGTCGGGCCGGTTGCCGGTAGACGGTTCGCATGCCTGGCCGGCCGGTAACGCTTCAAACCGGACGCCTTTTTAATCAATCCTTGGACGTCTACCAAAGCGTCGGATCACGTCGGTGACGACTGAGAAGGTTAGCTTAAATTTCACGATTTGGGACGATCTACACTAATTTGCTTCATCTCTTTTCTATTTAGCTCCTCTTCTACCCTTTGCTGTTGTAGTTTCAATTGTCTGTTTCCTTTCTATTTGGTTTTTGTTGGTGTTATTGTGTTGTTAAATGGAACGCTCACTTGAGTTTTGTCTTCGTTTTGATTTCTGCAACGAGTTCTTTTTTTTGATTAATCTATTTCTGTTATCGTTTCTATCGCCTTTCTTTCATCTCCAAGAAATCGTGAAACACGAGACGACTAACACTAAAATATCACTTCAAGGTCATCAAAACTAGAGAGTGGTAGTTACGATATCTCCCAAATTTACTTGGAAATTGTCCCTCTCTTTCTCTTAATCTTCCTTAACCATGTTTCATTTCTAGGTTTAAAGATTTCTTATCATAATGTCTTCCTTTTGCATTTTAATGTTTTTGATTGAATTGGACTACCAGAGTAGTATTAAATAACTATCTGTTCAAATCCAGGGGCATCAACTTAAGTAATTAATTCATGTTTGCTGAGTTCATTAAAGACAAAGGGAAAATAGTGTACAGGCTGTATAGCATCCAGAATAAAAGAATAGAAGGGTCGCTTGGGATTATGTAAATAATGATAATAATATTAATAATTGAACTTGATTCATTCATAATTGGCTTCTCTTTCTTGTTTGGAACTAAATTTAGCTGTCGATGTGTATTAAATGAATGAATGAACCACATATGATAATGTAAAATTTGTGCTTCTAGGAAGCTGGTATGTCTATATCATCTGGGTGGAAAGGAAAACAATTTTTCAACGCACAAAACCCTCTTCAATTCGACGTTATTTCATGTTATTTAATTTTGTGAGTTGTCGTTTACTTCAAGTTTTGTACTTTTTTTCTTTCCTTAATTATATTAAGCCTGTTGTTCTGGTTTATTGCTCTTTTGAGCTCGTTTTTTTTTATTATTTTTTGTACCTTGAATAAAGCTCTCAATTTTCTTGATTAATGTTATTTATTTTATTGTAAACTGAATTTGTTTAACTAAGAAAATCTCTATTTCCTTGAACTTCTCATTAACCTTCCAATTTTTATAATTTAATTTATCAACTTTAATAATTAATCTAGATAAAAGGCTCGATTATGTCAACTCTTCCAGTTTCTCTAAAGGATAACTCTTTCCAATTTCTAAATAAACTATTAGTTGTGGCTATTTGATTCATTAAGAGTAGACATAAAGAATAAATTAGACATAAGTGAACAAAAGGAGAAGGTACACGATCAAGCGAATATACTTTCAAGTCTTCCATTCCCAACTCTTCGTCACCCATTAATCCTTTCTTTTAATCAGTTTCATTATTTCCATCTGTTCTTGTATTAGAAATTAAATCAAACAACTGTTGGATTGAGAGAAGCAAGCTGGTGATAAAATTGAAGGAGAATAACACAGGAAATAAGATGATAAACCTTGAAGGACAACAAGAAATAGATAGCGAAACCTGAAATCATTCAGCTCTACCTCCTACTGATCATTTGTTTTTCCATTAATTAGCAATCATTTTTGGTCTCCAAAGGTTCGAAGAAAAATGTTTATTACAGTAAACAAATAATGATAAGTGAGGAAGGAAAATGAATGAATCTATCTAGAAATCCTTATTCTTCATCTCGCATTTGTCATTTCTTTCCATTTTTGTTATCAATTATTCTTCATCTCCCATAGATTCTAAGGATAAAGAATAAAATTTCAGTTTTCATCCTTTTTCACATTTAGATCATCTTTACACGATTTATTTTTTCCCAACACTATTTAAGATAGCTGCACTAGCATGGAAAAGACTTTCTGTAACAACAAAAAACCGTTGTAAAAGTGTGAAGGAGAGCTATTGTATATGCTACTGTTATATAAGGCTCTTTATTATATATAATAGTTGTAAAATCATTGTACCAAGTGCCTGTTATCACAATTGACTAAGTCTATCATTGTATAAAGGTTATTTTAAAAACAATTATATTTTTTCCAATGAGATCAATTACATTTACAAATTTTATATCCATGGAAGATTGATACCATAGCTCTTATTGAAAGAAATAATTTTTATTCATATCGTTACAAAATGTTTTAATAAAATAAATGGTTATCTTACAAATTCCTGAGTCAAAGATCATAAACCAATTATTTGCATGATAAAGAACTAAATTTAATTACATATATAAATTTTTATTTAGCTCCTAAATAAAGTAAAATTCACGAACCTATGAGTTGTGTATCAAATGAGTTAAAAATTGAAGGAAAGTGCAGCTAGTTATATAACCTCCATATAGGTATAAAACATTTGCTCCTCATCAACCATGCAAATCTTTGTTTAAGGAATGCGAAGCCTATCGGTGAAAGAAGAAAAACAAGTTAAAGCATCAAGAAAACCATTCAAATAATAAAAAAAATATATTAAACTTAATATGAAACAATATAATTACTGATAGGTTACACAATATACAATGTTACAAATAGAGAATCTTGTTGAACAGGAATACCATGCACATCTAGCAGTAGAGAAGCATCACGTTGAAAAGAGAAACTATGCGCATTTTCTCATTTTTATGGCTGAAATGAGCGTCAAGCTATATCCATCTTATAGATTTGTTCTTGTAATTATTAAGATATGATTATAAGTGTTGAAATATATGTTCTTTCTGCTAATGTTTAGAAGGTAACGAGTCAAAGGAAATTGATAGAGAATGAATTTTGATAATAGCTGTTTATATCCTCCATCAATATTTATTGATTGATTTTCCATCCAATTGTTGAACGAGTTTCATATATCTCAACATTAGAAAAAATATTATTATCATCAACAACCCTATGAAAAATTGAAAAATCACACTTCAATAGCACGAAAGAAGGTTCTATTATCTAAAATTTCATTTCCATTATGAGAATTGAATCAATAATAGAAGAAAAGCTAACATAGAGAAATCAAGTTCTACATTTATGAAGTTATATAGACTTGGATTGTCAACAAAAAGGCTAAAAAAATGTAAAGAGCTAAAAAGCAATGAGTGAAAGCAAGAAATAGGCCCATAAATAGCAATGGAGGATGCTGGAAAAATAATCACATGTGAGTTTGGAGTCCATTGACTGCTAGATGAAAATCCCAGGCAAGGGATTAGTAGGTGATTGGTAAGAAATAGAAAGATTTACTACAAAATCATTAGCTACGATTAAACCGGATGGGCCAAAAAGTGGGTTTATTGGGTTTATATAGGACCTTTTACAACAAATGATATTGTTGGCTGTAAAGGATTAACATTTTATTAAGATTTAAAAAACTGTTGTAAGCAATCATACTTTTTATAAACACTATTAATAAGCCATTGTAAAAAACTAGTATTTCGTAGTGGTTAAAAATGCCAATTGCTGTAAATGGCCGTTGTATTTTAATGAGGATAATGTTTTCAATGTTTTATTTTAAAAATCCTTGTGTTGTGTATCGAATAGTATAAGTTTTCTCCTATAGACTTTTTGTCCTTGAAGAAATATTTAAAATATAAAATTCTTTTTTGTGACTTATATTACATACTTCGATGTAGCAGGTCAAATGTATATAAATGTTTAAAAAAGCTATACTACTTCAAAGCTGCTTGTTCCAACGATATCAAAATTAGGTCATTTCTTCATAAAACGGTAAGAGAATATCTATACATTCTGTTAACAGTGGCGCAATGGAACGTATGTGCAACCAAAATAAAATTTGAAGTCAAACTTTATTGTTTTTATTATTGCATGTGTTGGAATCAATTGTATTATGTTTTGGGATGTAACAAATTGTTCTCCATCTGAAGCTCCTCCTTTCAGTTCTAATTCATTGATGCAAATTTTATCCGTATTTTTTTCTCTACTCGGCCTAGTGTTATTTACCTTTTTAATATCAGTTCTCTTTCTCCATCTCTAATTTTATTTTTTCCTCGAAAATGAGAGGATGAAAAAAGGAAAATACTCAAAAGAAAATAAATCATTTGCTAGAGATGAAAAATAAGAATCAAAGGATGGCTCCATCAAATGCCTTCACTAAAATTTTCCTCCTCCCCTTTTATTTCTAATTTTGTTGAATTCTCTTGTATTCTTTCTCGATTTCTACTTCTAACATTTGATCTATCATTTAAGTAGAAGCAGATAGAAAATGAAGAATAATAAATAAACTTTTTTATATGGTTCATATTGTACCTGTCTTTTTCTTTTCTTTTCATTAGCTTTGTCCATTTTTTGGGTTGTTCAGAGCAGTCAAGACATACTTTTGGTTGAACAAGCACCCGAAAAGGATTTCCTTGATTTAAAAGGGGTGTTCAACCGCTGTTTCAATCCTTAATTTTCTTTTTTTGTTGTTTCTTTATCAATAATTTAAGTTTTTATCTTGCTTTGAGCACTTACAGGTATTTATGTTTTCGGTTTCTTGCTTGCATCTTAAGCCCAAAATTTCATTTTTAAAGCTCAAGCCTTTAGAATTTTCTATTTCCTTGAATATAGACTCCATAAACTTCAATTTGAAAAACAACTATATTTATGAGAGAGGGGCTGAGTTAATGTGAATAAAAGCTTCATTATTTAACAGAATCCTCTGATTATGTCCTCCCATAGTTCAGACAAAGGTAGACCTTTCAACATTCATTCCAATTTATGCTTAGTGTTTTTGTTGCTTAGATGTTAATAAAGAAACTAATAGAATTCTGTTGAATTTAACACAAGCACTATATAATCTGAAAAAACGCTAAAATTTAAGTTCCACTTCTCTCTATTTTTATACTTTCTTGTTATAAAGCACTCACAATTTACTATCCCTAATAGATGTTGAAAACATTGGTGGGTAATCTTCTCACAAGCACAAATAAAGAGAAAGAAAAATTAAAGAACTTTGTTAATGATTGAAACTCGTATATTATAAGACAAAAAAAAAACATATTTTTATATACCTAAAAAAATTAAAAAACTATAATTATAATTAAAATAAGAAATATTATTGAATGCATTAGATAATATATATTAAGATTGTATTATGGTAGAAATTTGTAATTAATTTTAAATCAGTTTCTTTGAAAATAAATACAAAATTCTTTTACATGTTTGAACCTTTAAATTTTTTTTAAAAATGGCTCAATAATTTTTGTCAAATGTAGATTTTAAATTAATTATAGAGGTTTTCATAATTCATCTTATTAAAGTTATATCTTTAATAATCAAGTTCATATTTTCAACAATAAAAGAAAAAGATGATAAGTCTCACTCGACTTTCATTGTAAATAAAATCTTTGAGATAAACATAGAACACCTCTTGATCTAATATGTGCATGATGATTGCTCCATATAGCAATATGTTTGCAACACATGTCACCAAAATTATTATGAAATGGTCCAAATTTCAAATGAATTTTTCTATGATGATTGCTCCATATAACAGTTTGCAACAAATGTCACTATGACTGCTATGAGATGGTCCAAGATACAATAGGCTATTGATGAACACCTAAAGCAAGGCTCCAACTTGGGGCAAACTAGCCATAGTAAATTGTTAAACTCTAGTCAAATTTGAAATCGATACAAATGGTTTAAAATCCATCATAATTTCTGTGGTAGCAAATCAATAGCCATAGCCACTTCTAACGATGGTGTATGCTACGAATGTTGACCATCACAAATTTGTGATGACTAACATCAGCTACTAACAGTGTGCAATACATGATCAATCTCAGTGACGACAAAATTTATCGCAAAAATCCTGATTTCGTATCAAGTTTTTGTTACATTTTTTTGATTTGATGTTATATAAGTCATTTTATTTTTGGAAAAAAAAAGCTGATTTATAGCTCTTAGCTCCTTCAACTAATGGAGGGATCAAGAAATTTCCTGTGCTAAACAGGAACGTACAACAGCACAAAAGTTTGGGCTACGAAACTGTTAAAAGATTCCAAACGATTCCCTCGTAAGCTCAAAAACATTGCTCCATCTGTCAAGTAAATAAGTCACCATACTTAAATAGAGGCTATGAACTGCAACACATTCAAAAACCAATTCACAACATGGACTTACCCATTTGAACCGACTTTTAAAAGGGTAATATATGAAGCAGGAAGTTTCCCGTTGCTTGGAACGTGTAATTTCCACAAATAACACAGTTCAGTTGTTCTACAGTCAATGTTTAAATTTTTGGAAATTCTTTATAGTCAATTTATAATACTTTATTAAAAACTTTGCCTTGGAAATATAACCTTGATGCATATCTAAAAGAGTTTGATTTGAAGATGGCAATGCACATAATTTTAATGCCACTTATTTAACTACATCACCTTTCTAAAATGCTTTTTTCTTGAGCATTTTTATAAGCTGCTGTCTTGACTAGCAATTATTGCCTTGGAAGATAGTAGATTACCTCTCCCACAGCCTCCAGGTGGAGGATGAATGTCGTTTCCACTTCTTAGAGTAGTTTGACACAAAAGAACACTAGGTTGAGCCTACGATTGACAAGGTCATGCATATGGCCTTAGTTGGTGGGATACCTATGAGGTTTAATAGATCTCTTTCAATGGAATTCACACAAAAAAATATAGGTAATGCAAGAACAAATCACTCATTACATTGAGTTGAAAAACTATTTCAAGTAGAAGCTCCCAAAGTGTTAATATTTTGTTTGGCTTATCAAGCCAACAACAAGTGATAATGTCATGTTGATCCTCCTCGACATCTTTAACTTTCACCATAGAAAATGGTTGTCATCCTCTAAGACCTTCATAAGGAACACTACTACTAGTATAGCCCTAGAATAGATGTTAATAACCCTCAAAGGAAAGAACCAATATCAAAAACTAGTCAAAGATATGGTAGGATCGTTGACAACCATTGGTACCAACTCTTGAGTTATAAGGAAAATCCCTCAATATGAGTAGTTTATTCCATCTTAACCATTCTAAGAGCTTCAAGCTAATCCACTTTATTTTTAAGATAATGGTTCCTCCTCAACAAATAGTCTTGCTGATGATTTTTCCTTCATGCCATATATAAGATAATAATGGCAAGCAACTTCTCAATTTCTTTCAATGGCATACATGTCAATTTTTTTTTATAGAGAACTTGTTGAAGAGACTATTCCTTTGCCACTCACTCACCAAGGAGAAAATGAAGATTACATTTGTTTTCTCATAAAGGCTTTCTTATCTTATAATTAGATTATTTTTTTATAAAACTCTTAACAAGTTTTGGATACATTTTATATCACGCACCATTTATGTTGAGAGAAATCATCACTATTCAAAGGATGTGTTATAGCTTCATCTATGATATCTACCAAAGCTCAAAGTGAGAAAAGTGAAGAAGATAGAGGTTAAAATGGATTACAAAGTTGATTGAGGTAGCATTAGCATAGATGCTTCAAAACTTTCATCCTTAGATCCCTAAGATCTTGAGATAAATGTAAACATTTCTTCAATACATTGTGGAAATGAAAGATCTCCTATTCCCTATTTGTTGATAGACTATATAGATGTGTTTGTATGAAATTTTATGACTATGTCTAACATGAGAGATAATTATGAAGTGAAAACTAGTGAAAAAAGCTCACAAGAGGGGGGTGAATTAAGATCTTAAAAGTAATTTTTATTATTTTTGAAATATTTATTTGTTAAAAATAATTTTATATTTGTAGAAAATCTTGATTATATGTATAAATTCTTTTTAATGTAATAAACAAAATGAAAATAAAAATTAAAATAAGATACCATAATTTTTATATAGTTCGATTCAAATTAAAACCTACGTCCACCCCCAACCGAATTCGGGAATAACAACACTAACAAAATGTTATAATTTGAGATTTTTTCTTACAGTTCACCTCCAACCAACTATCTTTTGTGGGTTCAACTATAACCCAGGCTTTTGTGAGCTCAACCTCAACTCAATTTTCTTACAAAATCAAATTGAACTTGGGCTTTCGTAAATATCGGGTCACCCAACCCAAGAGAAAAAGACAAATACAACATGATAGAAAATTTTTGATAATTTTGTACAACTTTTTATATTTGTTGATTAATGAAATAAGGATAATGAACTTAAATTTAAGAAGAGAAATGAGAAATTAAATGTTTAGACATGCAGTTTTTTCTTAGATATGCAGCGGCATCCAAGCTAAGGAGTTGCAATGATAAGATACACGCCGTGACGATTGCTTCAGCATTTCACTACATTTGGGAGAATAGAACACAAACAAGAACAAAGAGCCAGTGATCAACTACACCACCTTAATTCGAAATGTTCAGATTTCTACTGCCATGGCGATGAAGCAATATAATGGGTATGCATCCAAGCCCAATGGGAACCTTCACAACTCCTTGTAGTTGAATGTAACCCCTCACTGGGTTTCCCCTTCAGCTGGATGGATAAAGATTAATTGCGATGCCGCTGTTAGGGATGATGTTATTGGTGTGGGCATTGTGGTTAGAGACTATTTGGGTAGGCCCCTTCTCATGGTGGGCAGAAGGTACTTTTCACATTCCAGCTTGGCTATGGAGGCTCAGGCAATCTTGGAGGCTCTCTTCGTGGTCAGGCAAAGGTTTCTTGATTCCCCTGTTGTCGAGATCTAGACGGACTGCACTCTGGCATTGCAGGAGGTGTAGAACATGATCATGCACCCCCCGCGAGAGGATCCTTTGTGGAGGCAATCGCACATGTGGCGAGCCTCAGCGCGCTGTGTATTTTGCATGTGCATCGTGAGGGTAATGCCCTTGCAGACTGGGTTGCACATGCTACATGTAGAAATGACGTCACGTGGGACTGGGGAATGCCTCTTTTCAAACAACTTCTCAAGCTATTGCTGACTGATTTTTTGTTCGATCCTCCTTAAAGGACTGTTTGTAATGGCTATGGCCTTTATAAATCAGAGAAAATGTTGACGATTTAAGAAGAAGAAGCTGTAGTTACTCATATTAGAATTTATGTTAGTAGAATATGAAGCTGTACTTTGTTGAGATCTAAAAAATTATTCACACTGATTTGTTATTTTATTTACAATGGTTAGGTATTTATAAAAAAAATTGATTATAACTATTAGAAAGTGTAAAAAGATATTTGAAAAACCATAATTAAACAACTTAAAAAACATGTTAAAATATTTTTTCAAAATGGCTAATGCAATAGCTAAATAATTAATCATTAGGTGGGATGGACCAAGGACATTGGATCAAATAGGAGGTGATACAGACCATCAGATCTAATGCTGAATAAGAAGATGAGTTATGGATAGTCTGATCAACATGGATTTGATCTTGGCCATCCGATCATGTTGGATGAGATATAGATCGTTTAATTTAACAATGATAAAGTCAGAGTTGATCTTAGGCATAGGATTCAAATAAGATAATTAACAGCTACACAATTCAAGAATAAGACAAAAAGAGTTCTAATCATTTGATAAGTTAGGATGAAGCTGCAGCCGTCACATCTAGAGATAAATTATAAGAAATTGAAAAAAATAATAATCATCATTAGATTTGGGAGATCAAATTAGAAGATGGGATGGATGATCATGACCGATAAATAAAGCAGAGGCGTGCTCCACCGTGTGATTGCAAAGATGTGTGATTAGATGGTGCTAAGTGCTTAATGTTTTGGATGTAAGCACACACAGGGATTTAGTCCCACATTGTAGGAAAAGATAAGAATTTTGACTTTATAATTATTCATATGAAGGTATTATGAAAAGCTTAATTGGGGCTGGCTCCTCCTTGTGTAATCAAGAATTCATCACCTGGGCATACTCGTAACATACAGGTTTATATGGGTCAACCCATACATATACTTAGTTCGAGTGTTGCCCAACTCAACCTAATGCCTTACCCCATTTGATTTAAAAATATATCGTCAATCAAATGGGCTCAACCAAATTTAGTTTTAACTATTACCTGACTCGAGGCTTTTAAGTGCTTACCCCATCAAACTTTCCTAGTTTGAGATCTATGTACTTGGGCTCAAGCTGCGATGTGGAACAATTTTTTTTATTTTAATTATTAAAAAATTAACATAATTAATTTTTTAATTTTATCAAAATTTAGCAAACAAACTAACATAAAATTTGATAATGATAGAATTTAACCAAGAAAAGGTTATGAGATTCAAAAATAGAATCTTATTCATTTACTAAATCAAGGAGATGGATGAACAAATTAATGCTTAAATATGATTTGAAATTGATATGAAATGAGAGTGCTTTAAAATCAATAAATTAACATTCTATTTAAAAAACCTTATCAAAGCTTTGTGTGCATGTCTTCAATCCTTGTAACTTGTTGAACACTCCAAGGTGCTTTGAAGACTGCTAAATCACCATCTTCTAAGGTGTATGGCTTATTTATTAAAAATTATGCCTAATTTTTACTAAATAAGATCATTAAAATAATATAACTAAATATTTAAAGATTGACTCATCAAACATATGGGTGACTCAACAATCTTTCCTTTTTTATGATGACAAGACATAAATATTTGAATAAAATATAGCAAATAAAAAATTATTTAAGAAATTATAAAATATATTAAAAATAAAATATATATGCTCCCTGTTAATTCATGCTCTCCTTTATTATGCTTCCTCTCACTTATCCAATCGACAACTATTCTTCCCATTTGACATCATCAAAAGAGACATAGAATTTATATAATTTGTATTACACCTAATTATTGTCTTATGATTTGAAATTGTTTGATTAGAGGGACTTAGTAAATATGTTAGCCTATTCTTGTTTGGTAAGAATATATTCAAATTTTACTAAAGTCTTTAGCTACTTGATCTCTAATAAAATGACATCTTACATCAATGTGCTTAGGCCTAAAATGATGAACTTGATTCTTTAATAAGACAAAGGCATTAATATTATCAATTTAAATAGGAACATATGAGAGATCTAAACTATAATCATGAAGTTAATGTCTTACTATAGTACTTAGGCAAGACAACTTCTGACTGTTACATACCTAACTTTTGTGGTTGATAGGACTATGCAATTTTGCTTCTTACTTGACCATGAAATTGGAGAATTTCCTAAGAATTGACATGTATTAGAGATACTTTTCTTATCTAATTCTAGAACTTACAAAGTTTGAACTTATGTAACTTATGAGATCACATGAAAAAGTATTTCTAAGATACTATAAACCTAAGTTCATTATACCATGAAAATATTTGAAGATTGATTTAATTGTTTTTAAGTGGCTTTTCTTGGGATTTGATTAGAATCTTACACATAAGCCAACACTAAATAAGATGTCTAATCTACTTGTAGTGAGATATAGTAATGATCCAATAAGACCTCTATAAAATTTTTGATCAATTGATTTCTCAATTTCATCTAAGTCTAAATGGATTGATTAATTCATTAGAATATTTATATATTCTTATTTTCATAACCAAATTTCTTGAATAATTCTTTTAAGTACTTAGTTTGAAAAATAAAAATCTCATCTTTTAATTACATAAATTATAAACTTAAGGAAAAATTCATCTCACTCATCATACTCATCTTAAACTCTCTTGTCATTAAGTCACTAAATTCTTTACACATATTTTTATTTGTGCTTCTAAAATTATGTCATCAATATAAACTTATACAAGTAACAAATGATCATTTAAAGATTTTAAGAATAATGTGATATCTACTTCTTATTTCTTAAAATCACTATCAACTAGATATTTACTCAATCTTTGATACCATGCATAGGGAGCTTTCTTAAGGCCATAAAGTACCTTCATAAGCTTATATACTTAATCAACATGTGCATGGGTCTCAAAACTAGGGGGTTGTTTTATATATACATCTTCTTTTATTATCCCATTTAAAAATACACTTTTTATGTCTAGTTGAAATAATTTCAAATTTTTATGACAAAAATATTCTAAGAGAAGTATAATGGCCTCTAATCTTGCTGTCGATGCAAATGACTCCTCAAAATCTATACCTTCAACTTGGTTATAACTCTTAGCAATAAGTCTAGTTTTGTTTCTAATGATCACTCCATTTTCATCTCATTTATTTTTAAATATCCATTTGATTCTAATTATTTGTTAATCATTAAACCTAGAAACTAATTCTCACACTTTGTTTCTCTTAAATTAATCTAATTCTTCATTCATTTCTTGAACTTAATAGTAATCCTTATGTGCATCTTCTATAGATACTAGTTTTATGAAAGATGTAAATACACTATCTAGTCTAACTCCTTGATTAATGTCTCTTATAATTAATTCCTTTGGATGTGAATCTTGATACCTCTAATCTTTAAGTAATTGATGACTAATCTCTTCTCCGTTTTTACTTTCAATTTTTACTTCATCTTCTTTCAAGTCTAAGTTTTAAAATTTTATATCTTCATCTAAATTTTTATTATTTGTTTCTTTAATAGACTTATCAAACATTACATGCATTGATTCCTCCACTTTTTGAGTATTTTTTATGTTGTAAACTCTATATGCTTTTCTTAAAGAAGAGTATCCTAAGAAAATTTCTACACTTGCTTTTTCATCGAACTAGTTCAAGTTGGCTCTTTTGTTATTAAGAATGGTACATTTATACCAAAAAATATGAAAGTAACTAACATTTGGTCTCTTATTTCTAAATAATTCATAAGGAGCTTGGTAAAGTATTTGCCTTAAATTAATTCTATTAATTATATAACAAGCTGTATTAATTATCTCGACCCAAAAGTACTTTGGTAGATTGTGTTGGCCAACATTGTTCTACTCATCTTTACCAAAGTTCTATTTTTTCTTTCTATAATCCTATTTTGTTGAGGAATATAAGGACATGTAATCGATGCTTTATTCCCTTACCCTTAAAATAATCATAGAAGTCCTCATTCTTAAATTTACTATTATTATTGTTTTAAATACAAATTAATTTGAAATTAGTTTATCTTTTTGTCTCTTTTATTAAATTAACAAAAATTTTAAATGTCTCACTTTACTCTTAAGAAATGCAACCCAAGTATATCTTAAAAAATCATAAAAAATCACAAATCTATATTTCTTTTCACCTAAACTTAAAGATTATATGGATCCAAAAAGGTCTAAAAAAACTATCTCTAAAAATCTACTAGTAGTTAATTCATTTTTTAGTTTAAAGAAAAATTTAACTTGTTTTCTTTTTTAGCATGATTTAGACATTTTTAAACTAGTTTTGTTTGGTTTAGGTAGATCTCTAACTATATTTAGCTTACTTATTTTCTTTAAAGCTGAATAACCTACATGGCCTAGTCTTCTATGTCATAAAGTATTCTCATTTAACAAGGCATTTTATTCCACTAGCTTCTAGTTGATCAAACTTAATCACATACGTATCATCATTTATTCTACTAACTAGTAATACTAGATCATATTTTCATATTTTATAATATTAAGTATCAAAATTAACAAAGTGACCATTATCACATAATTGACTAATACTAATTAAATTAAATACAAATCCATCAACTAAAAAAACATTTGAAAGTGTAAAACTAGGCATACCTATATTACCAATTCCAATTATCTTCTTCTTAAAGTTGTCTCCTAATGCTACCCATCTATTTGGTCCATGTTTTACTAATATAAACTTTGATCAATCTCTAGTCATATGTCTTGAGCATCCACTATCCAACATCTAAGAGCTAGATCTTGAGTTTTTCTTTATGTATGGTTACATAAATTATAAAAGTTTAACTTAGAAATCATAAAATATAATTTTTATTTTCTTTGTTTGTATGTTTTCTTATACATAAAATTTCTAAGTATATTATTTCTAACCTATGAATGTTTTCAATACATTATATCTCTACACCATGATTATGGGACATGTTATATTAAGTTTTTTATTCTCTAACCTTAAGAACCTAAGTATACTTAGGTTGAGCATTAATACTCATTATGGAAGCATTCATAATATTATTTTTAATTACCTATTTAAAATAAGATTTTGAACTAAAAATATTTTTCCTAATTTTATAATCTTTGATGGTATGTCCTTTTATATAATAATAAAAGTATATAATATTTGAAATATTTTGCATGTATTCAGAAGAAGACATATTCTTAAGTTTGGAGGAATGAGCACCATGTGAAGCAATAAAAAATTTTGCATGTTCAAGAAAGTGAATTTTTGTTTTTAAACTAGTAATTTTCTCTTTAAAGAAAGTATTCCCAATAATCATAAAATTTTTTCATTACAAATTTGAAGCATTTCTATTTTTTTCTCATCTTCTTTCATGAACAAATCTAGAAGATCAATCTTTTCTTTGTAAAACTTTTTAATTTTTTATGTGCACACATTAATGAAGTTAAAGCACTAATAACTTTTTCATAATTATTTTTAAGAATATCACGAGACCAAGTTCTTACCTTATTTCTTCTTCTTCACTAGATGTGCTTGAAACATCATTTGCCATGAAGCACAACATCCCTTCCTTTTCATTATTTGAAGTTGCAGAGTCAGAATCTTTCAAAGCACACCAAGTAACTTGGAAGACTTTCTTCTTTTTTATTCTCTTTTTTTCTCATCTTTTCTTTTATTTTCTATGAGTTGTGGACAATCTGGTCTAATATGACAAATTTTATCACAATCATAACATCTTGGTGCCTTCATCTTCTCTCTTCTTTTTTTTTGTTAATTTCTATTTACAAAATTTTTGTCAACTTTTTTGATAAACCTTTAACATGAAAATTTATCTCTTCCTCCAAATCCATAGAAGAGATGGATGTTACATCTAAATCTTCCTAGCTTTAAATGCCAATTGTTCCTCTTTTCTTGCTCCATGCTTTGGCTTACAAGTAGAAGTCACCTTTTCAACCCTTCTATTCATCTCAATTTTAGTTGTCAATAATTCTTTAAGTAACTCATTCAATGTGAGATTATTTATGTCTTTGGTAGCCTTTATTGTCATGGTAAGAGAAACATACTCTTTGGGTAGAATCTTTAGCACTTTTCTTACAAGATCTATATTAGGAAGTGTTTTTTTAAGATTTGCTAATCCATTAGTGATATTAGTGAATTGCATAAACATCTTCTTTATAGTTTATCTCAAATCTATTCTAAATAGCTCATAACAATGTAGAAGAAGATTTATTTTTAGTTTCTTCTACTTGAGAAAAGCCTTCATATGTAACTCTTAATTTTTTCAAACTTCATGTGTGGTATCCAAATTCATAACTTGATTAAATTCACTTGGAGATATGTCACAATGAAGGTAGTTGAGTGCTCTTACATTGAGCAGTGTCATTCTTATTTGATCACTACTAAGTTCAATAAAAAACTTGATTTCATTTGTGCATGAATCTCTAAGTAAATCTCATGGTTTTGTAAGTATTTTCCAAAGTTCTAAATAAACTGATTGAATAAAAATTCTAAATCTATTGTTTTAATATAAATAAAATTTACCCTTAAATAATGGTGGACAAACTAAAGAAGATTTTTCATCAAGTGTCACTCTAATATCAATCATGGATGAAGACATATTGAAAACTTAGGAAGTAAACTAACAAACACATATTTAGAAAAGCATGCAAACATGATAAAAGAAAATTTTAAATCAATGTACAACCAAAATGATAATTAAGAAAACTAAAACAAAATAATTAAAGCACACACGATAGATCAACCAAGTGATTTGACTCACTTTATGTAGGGAACCCTCTCTGATATCAATTGAAGAGAAAAATAGTATATAAATCTCACAAGAAGGGGAGTAAATTATGGTCTTAAAAGTAATTTTTTTAATTATTGAACATATTTATTTTTTAAAAATAATTTTATATTTGTAGAAAATCTTGATTATATGTATAAATTTTTTTTAATATGACGAAAAAATAAAGATAAAAATAAAATGAGATATCATAATTTTAGATAGCTCTATTCAAATTAGAACCTACATCTACTCCCAATCAAGGTTAAAAATAACACTACTAACAAAAGGTTACAACTTGAGATTTTTTTTTATGATTCACCTCCAACCTATTAGGTTTTTTTTTGTTCAATTATAACCCAAGCTTTTGCTAGCTCAACCCCAAATCAGTTTTTTTTACAAGATCAAACTGAACTCAAGCTTTCACCAATATTGAGTTACTCAACCCATGAGAAAAAGAAAAATACAACAAGATAAAAAAGTTCAATAAATTTGTATAATTTCTTATACTTCTTGATTAATAGAATAAGAAACAATGAGCTTAAATTCAAGAAGAGAAATGAGAAATTAAAAATTTAGATGTGTAAGATTTAATTAGAAAATTTTGACAATTTGGGAAGGAGAAATCATAGTTACTCTCAATATAATTTATGCTAGTAGAATCTAGAGTAGTGCTTTATTAAGATCTTAAAGATTGATTTATATTTAATAGTTATTTCATTTACAATGGTTAGATATTTTTAGAAAATTTTTTTATTATAGTCGTTAGAAAGTGTTGAAAGCTATTCAAAAAGTTACAACCAAACAACTTAAAAAATATGTTAAAACAATTTTTCAAAATGGCTAGAGCAATGGCTAAATAATTAGCCATTATAAGGGATGGATGAGAGCAGTTGGATCTGATCGAAGTTGATACAGATCGTTAGATCTAATGTTGAATAAGCAGATGAGTTATGGACTCTTCGATCAAGACGGATTTGATCTTGGCCATTCGATTATGTCACATGAGATCTAGGTCATTTAATTTAATAACATTAAAATTAGAGTTGATCTTAACTGTAGGATTCAAATAGGATAATTAATAGTCACACGATTCAAGAATAAGGAGAAAGAGTTCTAGTAGTCCAATAAGTTTGGATGAAGCTACAATCATTAGATATAAGAATAAATTATAAGAAATCAACGGAATCAGTAATCACCATTACATCTAGAAGATCGAATTTGACGATGGGATGGATGATCATAATCGATAAATAAAGTGGTGATGTGCTCCACCATGCATCGCAAAGATGTGTGAATGGATGGTACTAAGCACTCATGGTTTTGAATGCAGGTAGACACAAGGGATTTAGTCCCACATTATAGGAAAAAATAAGAATTTGGACTTTATAATTATTCACATAGAGGTATTATGTAAGCCTAATTAGGGTTGGCTCCCTCCTTGTGTGCTCGAGAATTCATCATCTGGGCATACTCATAACATATAGGCTTATATGGGTTGACGCATATTTATACTTAATTCGAGTGCTACCTGGCTCGGCCCAATGCCTTACCCCATTTGATTCGAGAATTCACCGTCAGTCAGAATGGGCTTGACTATATTTGGTTCAGACTGTTCCTGACCTGAGGCTTGCAAGTGCTTTCCTGATCAGGCTTACCTAGCCCAAGAGTTTTGCACTTGGTCTCAAGCTAGATGTGATATATTTTGTTTTTATTTTAATTATTAAAATTTAACATAATTAATTTTTTAATTTAATCAATATTTAATAAACAAACTAACATAGAATTTGATAAAGATAAAATTTAACCAAGAAAAAGGATATGAAATTCAAAAATGGATTCTTATTCCTTTACTAAATCAAGGAGATGGATGAACATTTGATGCTTGAGTATGATTTGAAATTGATACAAAATGAAAGTGTCTTAAAATCAACAAGTTAACATTCTATTTAAAAAAATCTATCAAAGCTTGATATGTATGTCTTTAATTCTTGAAACTTATTGAATACTTTAAGGTACTTTAAAGACCATAAATTCATCATTTTCTATGGTACATGACTTGTTCATTAAAAATTACATGTGATTCACACTGAATAAGACCAATAGAATAACATGTTAAACATTTAAGGCTTGACTCATGAAACACAAGGGTGATCCAACAAATTGTGTACTACTGAAGTAACCACATTCCATGCAAAATTGAAGAAATAAAAGAAATTTTGGCATAAAGAAGAAAGATGCTATTTAAACAAAAGTGGAAGACTCCTTAATGCTAATTTTAACCCACCTATATGATCCACTAAATGGGTTGTCATTCCCATCCACATCATTAAAGAAAATGGAAGATGACAAGTATGCATGGATTTTACTCAGCTTAACATGACATGCCTAAAAGAATCCTATCCATTCTAATGATTAATTGAAGTCAAGCTTAGGCTTTGAATACCTCAACCTTCTTTTTGCCATTTATGACTATCACAAAATATACATGTTGGAGCCAATGAGGAGAAAATTATATATATTATTTAAAATTTTGCTCCACTATAATGTTTTATAACCTCAATAAACCAAGAGCCACTTGTTAGAGGATGATTGACCATGTTATCCAAACCCTTTTGGATGCTAACTTAAGGCATACATTGATGGTATCCTTATGAAGAGTAGATCTTTAAAGATCAACTCAAAAATCTCAAAATTATGTAGAGATTTCTTAGTGAAACTAGCTGGATCTAGGACACTCGACTACATGTTTGAAGGTAGTTTGAAAACATTCCATGGGTTCATGGTGTCAAGAAAGGGCATAGGACTAACCATGAGAAGGCCCTAGTCGTCCTTGAAATGCCCTTAATAGAAACAAAAGAGAGTATGAAAATGGATTAACTAGATTTTTGTCATAAATAATTTTTGCTTTATCCTCTTACCAATTGATCCCATTCTCTAAATCTCTCTAAAGCAATAACTACAACCATTAGCTTGAATAAGAGAAAGACTTCAAATGGATTAAAAAGTATCTCACTGCTCCTCTAATCCTTAACAATTTAAAATAAGGTGAGACCTTCCTCATCTATCTTGCTACCTAAATATGATAACCAACATCATCATTGTCGAGATTAGGACAACATTCAATGCCTTATAAATGATAGTAATGCCCAAAAAGTCTTGAAGATTCAATATCCTCTATTGAAAAAGGTTATTATTCCCTTAATTGTCACTTCCCATCATCTATTGCAATATTTTTAGGCATAATATATCAATGTAGTATTGAAAAACCTCTATGTTCTCTCTTCAATTGCAATATTTGGCTATTTGTAGAAGTAGATCATTGAGTTAAAGGACTACAAATCAATTATATCCCATGAATCTCAAAAACATTATAGGTTTTTGCTGATTTCTAATTTATGTCCTCGTCACATCATTTATTTAGCCCCAAGGTCCAACTCTCTACTTGGTCCACGATCATCAATGGAGCATCAAGAGAAAATAACAACATACTATGGATTTCATTGACAATTACTAAAGAAACCACTATCTTGCTAGCCATTCACCTTAATTCTTGATCACTTACAACAAGGCTTAGTATGAATCCATTCTTTTCAACCTCCAATTAATCATGTGCTTAATTGTCAAAATGGTAAATATAGTGTTTGACTCCTAACAATGCTAAATTAGATTCAACACTAGGAATGCATCAATTAAGAAGTACCTTGCACATATTTAGAAATTGCTTGTATCATTCAATTTTGTGGACAGGAAACGCATCCTTAGAAATCAAACTACTGTCACTATCACCTTCACCAAATTGGGAAATTAAACTTCACATGTTCATGAAACAACTCTTAGTGTGGATCAAGATGAGGTTTGGCAAGCTTGGTGCCACCGAATGGGTGCATTTGATTGTAAATTTCCTTCATTGGTATGCTTCCATTTCCATGGATGAATCGATATGACTCCAAATCCAAGCTATCGTGTATTGCTTTGTCAATTGTAGTGTTTAATGCAGTGATTATCTTAGGCCTCTCCTTTGATGCCACCAAAAGGAAGACGCTAACCATATTTTTGAAGAAATCCACTATGGGGAGTGTGATAGCCATCTGTCATACATTTGCTTCCAAAATCCTTCAACAAGGCATTTACCATCCTATGCTTTAAAAAAATGGTTAAGAATTCAAGTGTTGGCACCTCAGGTCCCAATATTGATGAAGACCATTCCTTGATATTAGTTGTGTCCTTTTGCTATATTAATAGTTATTGGCCACTTACAGTTCGTGGAATGGCTAAGTCAAACAGCCTTTTTGTAACTTTGGAAAAGGTGTGATGCCCTTTTGAGTTGACTATTGTTTCAATGATATAATCTCTAGCTCTAATGAGGGTTACAACATAGACATCAAATATCTATGACAATCCTCCACTCATAAGCTACCACCATCTGCAAGCTCTCTTACAGCTTGAATGTGTGCTATTCAATTCCCCTTTAAAATCCACTTTCATTAAAATGCAAAACAAAAAAATCTTACATTTTTTTGTTATCTTTTTCTTGAGTTTATTCATTGTTTGTAGCAATTTTTCATTTATTGCCCACCCCCTTTCTATGAGTTACATTTTTCTCTTCCCTAGTTCAAAAATATAGAATTTCTAAATGTTATTCTTTTTCACTTATTTCCGTTACCAAATGACCTCCAAAATCTAATAATCTTTAACTCATGAAACTTTACGAATTTTCTCATAATTATTTTGTGGGTCTCTTCAGATTAAGATTCTAGAATTGTCAAATAGAAGAAAAAATGAAAATAGCCAAGGACGGTTAAGGTTTCCTACATGGACCCATGATTTAGTTCAGTTGCCACCTCAAACCAGCTCAAATATCTATGAAATTTAAAGGTTTGTTAAGTAATGATTTTTATAATTTTTATGTTTATTTTGCCCTGAAATTTCATCTCCATTTTCCTAATAAAGTTTCGCAAATCACCATCTAGTTTCTTTCATGAGAATTACATGTCTTAGGTTTGTTCAATTTTGTATTTTGAATGCCTTCACACTCATTTCTTCCCACCCCACAAACCAGTGCATCCCTTTATTCTTTGTCTTGTGGGGGACCTTCGCAACTTTACCCTTACCCGATAAAAAACTTGCTCTAATAAATGTTGTTTCCACTGTTCTAGAAAAAATGGCCATTCTGAAAAGAAACAAGGCTATGTTGGTCAAATTTTTAAATTAACCGTGGATGGACTCGGTTTTGCTAATTCGTGCTTCATGTATAAAGCAGTCAGAGAGCCATAAACTATGAGTTCTTTAATCATTGTCTTAAGTCCTTCCTTTCACTGCACGCTTATATTTCCCAACGCACTAAATCTGAACAAAAAACTAAAAAGTCATGGTGGACTATTGATTACTTCACAAAAACGATAAAGCTAAGCGGGAAGTAATGGATCATAATATAAACAAGTATGCCTCACAAAGGAAGATTAGAAAAGGAAACTTGCATAATTTCAAGGTCACTTGTCGAGTTGCCTTAACGATGCTAAACTACACTCTTTCGTCTCAAGCGGACATCTCTCTCCGTTACATGCAAAGTTTGCTTTGGATTAAACCAAAATAATCGACAGCCTTAGTATATTCTTTAGCATAAACTGAAGAACTTGTCAAGTCTAAAGTTAAAAATATATTGGTCAGACTATAATTTTAAGTTTATGGAATTTTAAAACAGCAATTAGGTGGTTTAGTTAAGGCTTAGGCTTGTTTACATTTAAAAATTGCAGGCTATTCAACAAGATGAAGCTTGATTATGAAAATCAAACACATGAAGATTATGCTCCCAGAGATTTGTATTCTTTAAGATATGCAAAAGTTCTCGAAAAAATAAATTGAGATTGGATTTTCAAACATAGGAAAGATTTCAGATAAACAACAAAACATGTTTTGGCAACTTATTTCGAAAGCTAAAACTTGCAATCAATAAAAAGTTAGAAGGAAAGTAAAGAATTGATGGAAAGTTGATCGTCAGCACTATTTAAGTTCTAAACTATCAAACTTAGAGCAAAGAAAAATATCAGAAAAGTCAAAAGTGCACAAATAAAAAATAAAACTAATTAAAAACTTAGAAAATTTTCAAGAATCTAGACTTCAAGGGTTTTTACGCTATGTTTGAGATTCAAAGAAATCTAGTCTAGAAGCATTCAAATACCATGCTCAATCTATTGGGGCAAGTTCAAAGATTGTAGCATGAAGTCCTAAGCTTAACCCACCAAAACAACAAAAGAGAACCATACAAAACACAAGAAGATGAACTTTTCAAAGAAAGCAAAGAATGAGCAAGGTAACTAGAAGTGAAAACTGAAGAATAACATGAAAGAAAGGGAAAATATATTTGAACTTCCATCTAGTATCACTTAGAAAATCTCAGTTATATTCTTATTAGGAGAGAAAGAGCCTTGATAAACCGTATGAGCATCACAAAGTTCTTAATGATGAGGGGATGAAGATGACATCTGTACTTCATCAGAAAGGGAAAACTCTCCTGCCTTGTTTTCTTTGCTCAGTTTTTTTTGCACATGTTTCTTTTGCATTTCCATCCTTCATCCACTATTAAGCATTACGCTTTTAATTTTACTATGAAGCATCCAAAGAATAAAATGAAGTAGGAATACAGTGGAGATGAAAACTTGTTCAACTGTAATGAAAACTTTTTGACTAAGAAAAAAAAGGTATATGAAAGAAAAACAAATGTGGAACAGGTTGCACTGAGCAATAAATTGTAGCAAAAAGGAAAAACGAAAAGTTAGCAATGTCAATGGGCAAATCTATCCATTCTTGATGAAATTGATTGATAGATGGGAAAAAAAGTCGTCAAAGATGAAATAAAAGAAACGAAGAAAAAAATCTGAAAGCTAACGGTAAAAGTTTTTTTCTCCAAATTCCATTTTTTCATGTGCAATAATAATTTAAATATTAATTTTCTTATGTTTATAAAATTCAATATGTTTGATATTGTGATAATAAAATAGTTAAGATAATTATAGATATTATAATTATGTTTGTTAACATTATTAATTAATGAATGTATGTAATAAGTTGTACCTATAGATTTCACATTGGAATATTAATATTATGATTGATCAGATGTTTTGCCTTAAATGTGCTAACAAGTTGATGTAATTATGTTTTTGTACTTATAAGTTGTTATGTTTGTGGTATTGTAAATGGCAACTAATTTATAATAATTTTGAATTGCCTAGTATGAAAATTTTAGGTGCATATAACTTGGGATAGATATTATAGTTATTTTTCTTATTGTTTATTTTGATAAAAACTTTATTACATCTCAAACAACATTCACTCAAATAAACATCTTGATATCTATTTCTTGCTTAAGTAAACAATAATAGGAAATCTAATTTATAAAGTGTACATTGCGATTTGAGGGAGAGGTATCAATGTATTTTCCAAAATAAACAACAAAAATATAGTTGTTATGTCAATTACACATGAGATGATGTCATCTTTACATGTGGAGAACTACATTGGCATTCTATTATAATAGCCAATGAACATTGATTAAGAGTGTTAATTGCTCTATGCTAACATGGCTACGTTTGTTATAATGGCCCATGTGCAATTCGTTTAAAGTTTGGTGGTTAATAACCATAGCTTGAGATAAGGTTTCAAGATATACTTCTCATGTCTTAAACTAGATATAGACTATTGTCCTACCTTTAAAGAAGGTTAAGAGTAATTGATGGTTCTATACATCGAAAAAAATATCATAATAGGATTTCAAGCAAACTCAAGCTTTCCTTAAGTGTCATGTACCACTTGAGAGGGTAGCCAAGCTATCAAATAGGAAGCAAAAAGAAAGAGAGCTTAATGTGAGTGAGAATCAACAAAATGCTAGTCTCATATATCATGTAGCAATTGAGCAATATGTACTAATAAGAGAAGTTTTAGGATATATGGAAGGCTTATAGGCTATATGTCCTTTAGAAAAACTTTTATTTGTGAAATAATTAGAGTCATTGTCTTGAACCCTTAATGTATGCCATATGACAATTAATAATGATGGTCAAAATTCATTTGAACTTGAGCTATTTGTACCATCATTTATATTATAAGTAAAAAATTAGTCTTTTACACTTCACATATTCTTTAAGTCATATAAAGTAAAAGGGGATAACATGTGATTAAACATTTGAAACAAATACATAAGACATCTTATGTGATGCACACATTTATTTATTGATTTATCAAGCTAAAGTCATTTGTAGGGCTTCAAATAAGCCAGTTGATGATAAGATTTAGGTCTTCTAAAGGAGAAACTTCACCATGATCAGATTTAGTTTTTTTCTTAATGCTTGGGATCAAAGAAGAGTTTACTAAATGAATGAGGGTGGGAATTAACACAAAGGAAGGAAGAAAAAAGGAAATGATGGTTAGAAGATATTTGAAAGGCATCGCTAAAAGCCAAGCATGAAGGATTGGAACATCAAAATTTCTTGAACTCATCATCTTTGAAGATGCTACTTGGAGATGCAAGTATGAGGAATGATCTTGATGAGGCCAAAAGTTGGACATAAAAAGTCCTTTGTTAAGAAGTTAGGCCTTAAGAGTGCCCTAGAAATTTTCTTTTCTTTATTATATGAAATAATAAATTAAAACCATTATTGAGGAAGAAAATGGCTTGTTATAAATGAGCGACATCGTTTGACCTTGTTTTGATTTATTGGATTTTGATTGATGTCAACCTCATGATGTAGTGTAGTTGTTGATAATATATTAATGAAAATGTGGGTGAAATGTTGACCATCTAATTCTATTGGAGAAGAGAAGCAAGAAAAATCCTATAATTGGTCCTTAATCTTCTATGATACTAAATGATGAGGGCAAATGAGAGGAGATGGTTTTTTACTCTACTACTAGAATTTCCCTACACTATTAGTAGGGCCCTATTGTATTGGAATGGGTGTGCCCTTACAAGAACCCTCTATTGGTTTTATTTTTTTAATTACATCAACATTTCTAATTTCATTCAATTGAATCTTATTATTGAAAGTACAAAAGTTAGACCAAAAACAATGATGAAAATGTCCTTCTTAATATGAAAAATAAAAAAATAATAAAATGTGTAGAAAATGACAAAAAACCATGAGGTCTTATATATGTACCCCTTAAAATCCATAATGAGCTAAAACATAAATACACTAAAAGAAAGCTAAATAGAATCCATTGGATTAGCTTAGTTCATCCACTTGAAGGAGCCTATCTTAAATCAAATATGTAATTAGATCAATGACAAAAAATGATCCTCTAGGTATAAAACTCCAAGGTGATTAGCCTTTTCTTTTCTTTTGTTCTTTTTGTCCTCTTCTTCTTAACTCATTAGCTTCTTGTACAAACAATATTCCATTATGATACTAATGGCATCTGAGCAAAAGAATCCCATAGAAGCTAAGGTCAAACTAATGGACAATAGTTTAATAACAAATAATTTTAATCAAGAGCAAAAGCTTCAAACCTTTGATGTTCACTACCAAGAATATCTTTGGTGGCCATCACAAGGTTAGATTGCATCAAGAAACAACCTTCATCATTCTGGAGGTTGATGAATGACCATTTTTAGATAAGAAAGATAACATAGATACAAATTTTATGTTTTGTGGATTGGCCATTCCATTTCAACTATATTTATTGAAGTTATGCACTATTTTGGAATCATCCTTGTACAAGTTGTTCTTTGAGACCATGTTTTTGCATTCAATGAGATTTTGTAGAGCAATAATATGTAATTATCAATAACTAAGTTTTCATTCTTTTTCAAAATGAATTGGAAACTTAGGCATTTTATGCTTCATGGGTCAAGAAGGGAGAAGATGTTTTTGGATGCCAATATCATTGACATTATAGAAGGAAATACATTTTTGTTAGTAAAGCTTGATAAATGTTAATGGGTCTAGTTAATTGTACCAACAGGATGCTAAACATATATTCTCTAGAAAGTTCTTACAAATAAGCCATTATCAATTTTTTTACCCATATCATCATCGAAGAGTTATTGGATTTTCCACTTAACACAACACTTAATTTCATTAGAAGGAAAATTTTAAATTGGGTTAAAATCTTTCAATCTATATGAATGTCATACTTGTCAAAATATTATTATTCAATCCTCAAACATAGAATAGGAAATTGGTTGAATGAACTATGAAAACCAAAAGACAAAAGAGTTTCTGAAGGTCAAAGAAGAGGGAATTTATTCTTCTTGATGAAACTTATGGGTACCGATAAAAGAATAAAAAAAATTATTTTTATTTAATTATACATACTATATTTTTATTATTTCTATCATAAAAAAGATATATCTTTTAAATCTTAACCCATGTTAAACGAGACACATTTGTTGTTATCAAACATCTCATAGTAGCACGAGCTATACCAAGTATCATCAAACTTGAAATAAAAAAAGATGAGTATGCAAAAACAAAGTTAGCATGATAAGAAAAAATACACAACATTGGTACACCTTCATGTTAAAAACATATAAATGACTAAAAATTGTTAAATAATTTGAGATATGAACTAAGAATTGTAAACATAAATGTATCATGCATGTGTTCACTCTAAAAGCAAGTTAATATCTAACTAATATGAAAACATAAATCATGTTTATATAATGTTCACCATATTTCAAAAAAAATTTGAAATCCCAAATATCTTAAGTTCAAATCCATAACTCTACCACTCTAACAATGAATTTTAAAATTATAACCACAAAAACTTATCCCTAAAAAATGCACATCTAAACTATTGAATTGCTCCCCGTGAGCTTATTGTCAACTTGAAAGTGGAGAAGAATGGATTTATGAGACCAAGAATCAAATGATTAAAAAACTATCCTTGTATACCAAATATACTTATCTTGCTCAAAGATATATCTTAGGAGTTAAGATCTCATAATTCTTAAGTTAGCTTTTTTTATCATGAACCTACTTTTTAGCAATTCCATGAGAAGGCATGGGTTCGACTAACATAAACTTACGACATTAAAAAGCTATCTTGATATTTCAACAATGTTAAACTCCAACCCATAACCTTAATATACACATTCATTAGATTTATATATTTTAAGAAATAATTTAACAAATCACAACATATAATTTTATTATAGCTTTCCTTCAGAATATATTAGTAAATTTTTTCAGATGGTAAAACATTGTTTAATTATTCAAAATTTGGAGACGATAGTTGGAGCATATAAAGCAATGTATTAAGAACAAGAATGAAAGAGTATTTCAAACAGTTCTATAGATATTAATGGTGAAATTTGGAGGCACAAAAAGAATAGTAAAGAAAAATATTTTTTTTGTTTAATTATACAAAATATATTTTTTTTATTTTTAATATGGAAAATATATCTTTTATGTATTAACCCATGTTATACAATGCACATTGATTATTATTAAACAACTCATTATTGCACTTACTACACCAACTGTTATTGATCATATAAAGAAAGATGGGTGTAACAAACACAAAGTTAGCAAAATAAAAAAAAATATGTACAACATTGATTCCTCTTCATATCAAAAGCATGTTAATAACTAAAAATTATTAAAGAGTTTGAGATATAAAACTATAATTATGAACGTAAGATTGTCATACTAATTTTCACTCCAAGAGTATCTTATTAACTAACTAATATAGAGACATGGTCTAGCTTATAGAATATTTGACACATTTCAGGGCCAATTTATGATCATTAATATCTTAAGTTAAAGCTTATAACTTTGGTACTCTGGTGATAAAGTTTTAAATTCTAATGACGAATGCTTACCCTTAAAAAAGCAACGTCCTAATAATTCAACTCTTTATTATGAGCTTATTATCGATTTCAAAGTAAAGAAGCATGGATTTGTGTAACCCAAGGATCAAATGATTAAAAAACTTAGTATCCCAAGTATGTTTATCTGACCTTTAAATTTATAGCTTAAGAGCTACGATTTAATAACAAAACCTTTTTGGTGTAAGAACTTTTTGTAAACTTTTCACTATAACAACTATTGAACTCCTTCAAAATGGCAAGTTTTGAAGTGTTTGAAGTGCCCATTATAGAAGGAGCTTCAAGTTTTGTCATTCAATTCCAATGAAGTGAAGAATACATTTTATAACATTGTTCAATGTGTCTACAACAATTTTAGTTGACTTATGAGTTATTTATGTAGTTATTAAAACTTATTATGAGCCTTCTTATATTTTCTTTTCCTTTTTTTTTTTACTTCACATTCTGCAAACTTTTCTAGTTCATGGAACCTTTGATTTCAGTAGATCTTTTATATGTGTGACTTCTATAAGTCCACCTTATAAGCCCCTCTAAGATAGGATGTTAGAAAGGTTTCTTACTTGCTTTTACAAGTTGCAACCTCAACTAGTTAGGCCTAGTCTTTCATGATAGGAGTTGGATGTAGGCACATTGTTTGAAGTCAAAGCATCTCAATGTCTCTATAACATTTACTTTACTACATTTCACACTAAAGATTGTCATAGTTAATTAAGAATTTCTAAAATATTTTTTTAGGACTACTCAAAATTGTAAAACACACATAATTCATCATCCTCTTGTGTTGTACACTAACTCTTCAATTATATCATAATAAGGCTAATTTTGTGAAAACACTTTACTAAGAAGATCTTCCATAATGACCCACACATAATTAATGATTATGTAGCATTAGGAGAGGGTGTGTCCTCTCACTATCTTTCTTTGTTTAAAGGAGATTTGTATACTTATTAGAAAAATAGAATGTGCATCTTCATTAAGTCTATCGATATAGAGTTTTGGGATATAGTTTAACATCCATAATTAATGATTATGTAGCATTAGGAGAGGTTGCATCTTCTCACTATCTTTCTTTGTTTTAAGGAGATTTTTATAGTTATTAGAAAAATAGAATGTGCATCTTCATTAAGTCTATCGATATAAAGTTTTGGGATATAGTTTAACATCCATTAGAGTATCCAATGTTAGTCCCATGAGCCCAAGTTGGTTTAGCTTAAATTTTGTTGTGATATCCCAATCTTGAGAAAAATTAATGATTATCTAATACATGTCAAACATATTCCATTTATTAAATAATCATTGGAATGTGCATGGGAATTTAACAACCTAAAGGTTGTGTTGTACATCTTATTGACATCAGAAGAAAGAGATCAAGTTCAAAGTTAGGTGGTTAGAGTCTTAAATATTTGTATTAATTGATGTGGTAGGCTTGGCTCATTGCCTTTTATCACATTTTATATTTAAACATTTTAAAAAATCATTTTGCATACATAAAAAAATTGGCAACATTTAGATTACATTTTAGAATCATGAAGTTTTAAAAATTTTCCATTCTAAAAACTTAAATTAGTTTATCCAAGTGAAATTGTCATGTTAAGTAAAATTAACTAACAAAAGCGACTCTATTAGATAATCTAATGGATCATTTGATATATATCAAAACATTCAGTAAAAAATGATCTAATGCTCAATTTTCAACCATCATTCTAAATTTCTATCAAAAAAGACATTAGTAAACCCATTTAGTAATCTAATGATTTGTTTGATGATAATCAGATCATCTAATGGCTTAATATGATGATCAGATAATTTGGTTAACTAGATCAAGATCTCTATCAGATGATTATTGGATCAATTGATAACCATGTAATGATGTATATGATATTAAGTTTGAAGTTAATCTCATTTTCTAATAAAAAAGAAGTTAAAATTGAGTCATACAAGAAGATGACAGATGGTTTGATGAAACTGTAAGATTAACCCTAAACTTATTATACCATTTGATAGCTTGATCATACTATCCATTAGATCAACTAAACTAGTTGATATAGAATAATGGCCACGCTAGCTAGTGGGCATTTGATTTTTTCCAAGTTGATTCACTAGCAATGAGTATGGAAACATTGAGTAGGATTAAAAGAACAATTATGTGAACATTAAGGATAATTAGGAATGTTAAAATTAACCTTTTACATTATAAATTTAAAGTTAGAATCAATTCTCCATAATACTCTACACTACTACTAAATAATTTCCCAGAGCATTCTTTCTACAATCATTTCTACTTCTAAGGCAACCTTTATCCTCTAAATTCTATTATAAAATATTACTATTCATGATCTGTCTAAATATATTAAAGTATTTAGTGGAAGTTTATTCTAGGCCTAATATATGAGGGTGTGGACTTGTGCTTTGGCTTAGGTATTAAAGGGATTAGAATGTTTCTTAAGGAAAAAGATAGGCCCAAAGGTTAGAGGAAAACCATCGAAAGATCCATTCACATTCTTCTACTCTCTTTTCATTTACTTTAACTTCTCTTTTTATTGTATTATGATTTTTATTCTATGTTCAATGCTTTTAATTTTGCCATAACCTAATTCACCCTGATCTTGGGTATGCCAATGATTGATAACTAGTATCAAAGCAACGGCTCTTTACATGGCCTAGCATTGAAAGAGTAGATCATTGTACAACCCATTTTACTTGGTGAAGTTTTGTCCAAATGGTAATCCTTTACCAAAATCTCACATTTTAATAAAGTTTATTTTACAATCAATAAGAAAAATCACGAATCAGAGTTTGTGATCAATTAATTTTAGAATTTGGAATTTAATTAAAAATGAGATTCATATCTTAAGAAATTAATAGTTGGAATTCAAATTGATAAATATTTTAATGAATGAAAAACCTAGGAAATCTTCATTGCTGAGCTTAATGCTAAATCTATAACCCCTTTTATACTATGCCTTTATTCTAAATGATTATTTTAAGGTTTTCATGTTAAATTTTGATAGAAAAATTTATAAGATAGTAATTACTTATGAAAGTGCAATTGAATTTAGGGATTTGAGAATAAATATTGTAACATATGATTATGAATTATTTTGCTTGAAGCATGATGAAACTAGCTTTGAGATATTTAATAGATTTCCAAATATTGTAAATGATTTGTAACTTCTGTAAAAATCTTTTTACTAATCATGTTTTAGTATGTATGAATCTTAAATGTATTCTAAATAAGTGGGATACTAATGTGACAACTATCGTGGAGGCAAAAGACCTCAACACCTATTCACTTGACATCTTTATGGGATCACTAATTTCCCAAAAACAAAAGTTTAAGTAGAGAGACTCTAGTTTTGAAAGACAAATTGATGTGCTATGCTTACAAGATGGTTGATTATATAGGATGAAACTATGCTTTGCAAAATGATAAGGAAAATAAGAAAAAGAAGTAATAGTTCACACATGTAGTGATTCAGAAGATAATTCCCTAAAAAATAAAGCAAGCAATAAGGAGGCAAATTTGTGCCTGATTTCTCAAGAAGAAAAAGATGACATCATCATTAAAAAGTTTTATAAATTAGATTATCATTATTTAGAAGATGTAGTTGAAGATCTAAACAAATTTAAAAAAGTAAAAAATTATTTAGCAGTGAAAAAGGAATTTGCATTGCATGAACAACAATTGCTAGTATTAAAGACACTTCATGATAGATTAAAGAAAGTCTGTGATGATTTTCTTGGCATGTGTAAGCATTTGAATAATAATTATATAAATCATATTGCCAATCCAAGGAAGTTAAGTCAAACATGTTGAATTTAGCAAATGAAAACCATGCTTTAAGAAATAGTTATTATATGTTACACATAAGAAAGATTTTCTTAATTTAGTATTTTTCTCCTTAATGAAATATTTAAATTTTAAATAGAAATTTAAAGTTTTAAATTTGAAAAAAAGGAGAGTTTGCAAGCCATAAACCATGAAAAGAAGGAGATCCAAAGTTGTGTAGGCCACTACATTGTTCACATTGTTGGAATCCTCTTGCCTTGCATATAAATATAGATTCATATTAGGAGTTTAAAATGATGTATTTTTCTACAACATTGCATGCTATAGTCTTGAGTTGTACATGAATGTGAAGATTATGAAATGTTGTTTATGTTAATGGCTCTCAAGTTGATGGAAAATTATATAGTGCTTGAGTTATGTTGCTTAGTTAAGGTGAGAAAATCAAGATATATGAAACCCTAGGCTTATTTTACCAAAATTGTATATTGTTTTGCCATGCTAAATTGAATGATTATATTGAATATAAGGAGTTTCTAACTATTAGGATTAACTTTAAGTAATATAGTAAAATGTGAAATTTATGTATGATGTTAAAAGCATGCTAGCCATGAATGTTACTTTATGATTTTATGGTGACTTCCTTATTTAATACATGATTTATGTCGGTGATCTCTTAAATTTTGCTAAAGATAACAATGTTAAATTATGAGTGCCTTAAATGGTAACATGAATTATGATTAAGATTATATAACACATGCTTGAATATTATTAATGCTCTTTAGCATAGATGGGTTGCTAACTTTTATTTTAACACAACTATTCATGATGATATTTTTGTTAGAAATATAATCATGCTTATAAATTGAGAAAACCATGACATGTGCAAAAAAGACAATATTATGCGATTATTCATTTATGGTTAATATACTTACTTATAAGTATTACTATGAATATGAAATTGATATATCTTGGGAAAATTCAAGATTATCACACATTGTTACATAAAATTCAACTAGAAATAATTCTAATTGATTAAGAAAACTTGGAAAAAAAACTTAGAACTTAGTATGAAATCTTAAAAATGTCATTCTTAAACAGCATCAAAAGACCTTATTATGATTTAAGAAAGTTTTTCTCTTAACAAATCCAAACCTAGGATTGAATCTTACATCCAAATCAGGTTGAATGCCTCAGATTATGACTTGAGGTTGGGTGGATGGGCTTGGCCAAAGGTTTGTAATGTATGAAGAGGCCTTAAAGGTGAGATTGGATGGACTTAAGGTGACAGAGAGCTCTTGGGTTTCTTGTAAGGAGGGCTTATGAATATTGGCTAAGCCCTAAAAGAAGGCTAAGGTTGTTGATGGTATCAACTAGGTTTAGTTAAAGGAAGTGTTTAACTTAAAAGACCTCAACGTAAGTACTCTAGGTTTACCATCAATTCATTCCTAAAATCATTTTTATACCTAAAAAGCCAAGCCTAAGTGGATATTTGAGTTGTTAAAAAGAGGTTGGAGGCCTCGAGTTGGTCCAAGGGTTTAAGTATAAGGCTTGATCATGGACATGAAATGTAAGAAAATACTTAAAAATGACCTTGGATAGCTTCTTAGGTAAGTGAGCTCTTGGATTTTCTTGTGGAGAGAGAGGCTTGAGTCAGCCTTGAAAGGTGGCTAGAGGAGGTTTAGGTTTTGATTAGGTTCAACAAAAAGCTTTGAGTTTTGGTAGAGGAAGAGTAAAAAACTAGAAAGGGTTTCAATCTAGTTAATTGACTTGTTTGGCATAGTCTAGAGTGATGAAATTATAGAATTGGTCAAGTGAACCAAGGATATAGAAATTTGGATTATGAAGGATTTGAAAATTGACAGTCTTAAAATTTAAAATTTTATTGTCCTAGATTTGAAATGTGAATGTTTATGATTTAAAAATTAAATTCCTTAGGTTTTAAAATTTAACCTAGGTTAGTGTTAAGAAGCCATGAACTCTAAATAGGGTTGAAGGTAAATTAAGACTCAAAAGGACTTTAGATAAGGTTAAGAATTACTTAAGAATTAGCTAGATGAAATTCTTATAGATTAAGGCTACGTATGAAGCAAAAAAAAAGATAAGAATTAAGGTTGAATTAAGAATATTAAATATTTAGTGAAAATTTGACTTTGAGAATGATGCCATTAGTTGATGGGCTCTTGGTTAGATTTTTGATGAGGATTAATTGGGATAGAGAGCTTAATTTAGCCTTAGGAGTGGTCCTAGGCAAGATTAGATGATTTACACCCCAAGAGATTGTTTGGGAGGTGTGAGTGGCTTAGAAGAGACTTTTAAAATGGATGAAGTGACTCGAGTTGGCTTATAAGATAAGACAGAGTCATTAGTGGAACTCATTTAAACTCAGGTTAAAGATCAAATACTATGATAAAAAGGGTTTGAGTTGTAGATTTATAACTTGAATAGGTACTCCAAAAAGCCAAAGAATTACATTTAATTCCCTAGGTTGTATTATGGATAAGGACTAGACATTGATATATGAAATTTAAAAGGGAAAGATACCACAAATAAGCAAATTAGAGTTTGATAGAAATCTTAGGTTAACATAGATAATAGAGTAGGGTTTGATGAGACCTAGAGAGTTGGTTAATGTTTAAGGTTTTGAAGAAACCCTAAAGGATATATTAGGGTTCAAGAAACATTAAATAAATGTAAATAAGGCCATATTAATGTTAAGTAAGCTAGTTTATTGATGATGATATAGCATAAGATGTAGTAGACCCTAGTGATGGACTCCTTATCTAGAGTAAGGTAGGTTAGATATATATTAGATGATAGGACTCAAGCCTTATTACTAAGACATCATGAGAGACTATGGGTGTGCCTGAGCTTATAATGGCTAAACATTATATATGGTAGGATCCTTGAGCCTTGTAGGTTGGTTGATGTGATTGGAAGAGCTAAGGTTGGTATTATCAAATCAAGCATGAAGGATTCTAGTTGGCTTCATGTTATTATAGGACATTATGGGAAAACATGGATGTGTTAGAGTACATGTTATAATACCACATGATTGATGAACATTCTTATAACCTTATAGGGTGGTCCATGTGATTAGTTGAGCTTAGATTGTGGACAATATCATATGATAAGATAAGAATGTCAAACTTGCATCGAGTATCTCAAAGGCTTGGAGGGAGTGCCAAATTATTGGAGGGTCACTGTGCAACCTATGAGATTAATCATGACTTTTGAGACTTTCTAAGACTTAATGGACTTGTGATACAATGGTTATGGTTTTATGCATTAGTTGAGCTTGGTAGGCCATGACAATTATTTGATTCCTTTTGATATAATGATAGTTATACTCTATTACCATATTGTTGTATGTATTTTTTTTATTAGACATGAGGATCTTTAATTGAGATTGGCTCATGCACCTTATTTGATTTCTAGATATAAGGAGTTAGCAGTAGTTTGGCATTAAAGTGGGAGCATCAGAGTTAGTACAGTAATATATCACTCGTTACTTAGCATTTAGTCATGTCTTAGTTTATCTTATTTATTTTTAGCATTGATATTTTAATTTTGGATATTAGAGTGTATAAGATATTTTATATTAAACTTTGAATTATATGGGACACTTTATTCCAATGTGGTTTTGTAATTTATTTACATGTGATAGTCTTGTTTTGGATTTATAATACTTATGCATGTTATGAATTATGTAGATTTGATTATTTGTAGGTATAAACTACTTTGGTATCATGTACATGCTAGTGTACTAAACAAGTTACCTATTTTAAAGTGGATCATTTCTTGGTTCAAATAAGGTGTTAATTGGAGCAAGACTGTGGTTTATTTTGGTTGGCATGTTGCTAACTTGATGATTAGGTTGAGGGATTATGACTCCCAATTTGAATGTTATCTCTAGGAGTGAAATGTGTTTATCCAAATACATTGATTGTTCCATAGCTATTGTTACACCCTAAGAAAAACATTATTGTAAAAATGGGGTGTGACATTATATTTGAACAATTTAAAAAAAGTTTTATGTGCAAGTCTCTCCACACTTTTTCTATGTAAGCACATATAACAGAACAAGGAGAGAATATAAACATTATATGCATTAATTACCAATTATGACTTGTAATTACTACAAAAATGTATGACATATCTTTTATCTAGTACAACTAAAAAATTCATTGAATTAAATAAATCAACCTTTATATAGATTCATAAAACCATAAATTTTTTTACCTACTTAAACTAATGTCGTTGGACCAAAACTTATTTGGGTGCAAAAAATTAAGTGTTAATTTAATTTGTAGGTATGTTTCCATAGAAAGAACATTAGAGGTAAAAAGAATTTGGATAGTGGATATTTAAGACACATAGGTGACTTTTGCAAAATCTGTATCATAAAGCCAAAGGATGGATGGTTTGTCACACTTGAGGAAAATGCTCATAAAAAGATTGCTAGAATAAAAAACTTTGGCAATTCTTTAATCTACGTTATAGATATGGTACTATTTATACATGGTTTAAAACATAATTTGATTAATATAAGACAACTTTGAGGCAAAGTTATGACATTATCTCTTATCTGTCCATTTATTTTATTAAGCATAATGATAACATAATGTTGTAGGAAGTAGATTTAAGGACATCAAAATAATGGACATAAATGATACAAATCATAATGATGTTTTCTTGAGATCACAAATTAAAACTTTATCACTATGGCATAAAAAATTATGCAATACTAGTTTGAATATAACAAAAACAACTCTAAGTTATACCATATAGGGGACTATCATCTTTAGATGGTGATAGAGATCATTTTTGTATTTTGTTAATGGGGTAAGCAAATAAAAACATCCTTTAAACCCAAAAATGAAATCAGTACAAAAAACGTGCTTGAACTTTTACATATTAACATATTAGGCTACAATACACAATAAGGCTAGGTGGTAAGAAGTATGGTTTAGTAATAGTAACTATACTAAGTACACTTGAGTATTACACTTACTAAACAAAAATAATGCATTTGAATCATTTAGAAAAATAATAGAAATGATAAAAAATGATAAATTCTATGTGATTTCTAATGTCTATAGTGATCTTGATTAGGAATTTGAAAAAGGATATCTTCAAATACTACTATGAAGAAAATATAATAAACTAAACTTTTGTTGACCATACATGCCATAGCAACATGGGGTTATTGAAAGAAAAAAATATACCACAAATAAAAATTATTAGGAAAATGTAAAATCAATATATGTTATCTCTAAGTGCTTTTTGATGTTATTATTTTAAATGAGTTGCTTAAGCCTAGGTGAAGGATTTGGGGACTTTATTTCAAGCTTTGTGTAGTAGAGTGTAGATTTATGTTTCCCCAAGTTAAAGCACTATTATAAAAGGGTTTGTCCTCTAACATCCCCAAAAGTAAAAGCGAAGCATGTTGGGGTTAACACAATCCCAATGTTTAAGGCCTAAACCACCTAATAACAAGCTTGCATTCTTCTACACTATTTTCATTTTCTTTACTTTTTCTCTATAGTGCACTATGATTTTTATTTTGCATATAGCATTTTGATTTCTCAAATGTCCAATTCCCACATGGGTGTACTAAGGTCTAAAATCTTATAATAAAGATACAAAATGTAAAAAATAAGACAACTCCAACAAAACGTGATCCTTGTACAATTAAGTTCACATACACTTAACTTTCTTGTCCCTTAGAAAGTGAATTCAATCTAGTTATGAATCTTAGGTCTATTATGAGATTTGGACAAAACAAGAAATTTAGAAATAACTTATAAGGATACTATTTCAAATGTGTTTTTGATAATTTATACTGGTACTATTTACTTGGTTTACTGACATCACTAATAAACTAACAAACCTTACCAAAGTTCTTAAAACTTTTTGGTAGGCTTGAAACCCAAAGAATATGGTCAATTAGTGGAAAACATGAAAGCTATCAAGGATTCAAACCATCTCACTCTAGTTGATCAACATAGAGATTTGATGACAAATAAAATGGTGGAGTAGAGAACTAAATTGGAGTAAATTGCTAAGAAGAAAACACTAAAAGAGGAAAGCATTGTGTTTAGGATAGAATCATCCTCAACAAAAAAAAGATTACTATGTGGTAGCTGTGATGTCCCAAGTTTGAATGAATATTTAGATGTTGTGTTACGAGAAAAGTGAAGAGAAATGTGTCAATAAGCAAGAATAGCAAAAGGAAAGTTGAAAAGATTTGCCACAAGTTTAGGAAGTGAAGAGACATTTAACCAAACTATACATAACTAGTGGACAGGAAAGATAAATCCAAGAGGATAAAGAATGCAATGAAGCTTACATGAACTAGCTAAAAAGTGTCAACTTTAAGTGAGGATGAGAACTTAAAGATGATTGAATTGCTTGATGGCACATCAAGGGGTGCCTTAAGAGTATGTACTCTCATGAACTAAATAAGAAGATTTATTCTTAGACATTCGTTTAAAATTTGAAAATCATGCATTCAAATAGAAAGGTCTAAAAAAGAGTATGTTGATTACATTAGCTTATGTGAAGCATTGAAAGAAAAAAAAAATCAAAGATACCTATTAGAATGTTAAAATAATAAGGATGAACTAACGTAACCTATAACTAAGCATGCCAAAAAAATAGTTTTTATTCTCTATAATATTTTAACAAGGATGTCAAGTAATGGTGTGCATGATAAAATTTGTCAAAACCCCCACCAAACCATATTTCTAATAAGGTCAATAATTAAAGATTTATTCTAAAATTTACATGTGAGGGACCTGACGATGACACTAATAACCCAAGCCATAACAAAAAACCATTAACTAAAATAAGATTTAGTTAAATTAATAAGTATAATATCTTAAAATATGATCATTTAAGCTAGAAAGACATATTAAAGATATAACTAAACATACTACATATAAAGCTTGACTCACACTCACTCAATTGGAGTATGATCCTCTATTATATTGTCTATACCCCCATCTTGTGGTGTCATAGCTCCATCTCCTATTAATGCTAGTAAGAAAATAATCCTAATAGAAAAATCTATTATAGTAACAAATATAATCAATATAAATGAAGTGTGAAGAAAACATAGCTCCATAATGTAAACCAATAAAATGTCATGCCAAATAAATAGAAAGCACCATGTAAACCGAAGCTAATATGATATACCATAAGGAACTGGTAAATATAATAGCTAAAACCATGAACATTGATTGAATTACAATTTTTCATATTTTGTTAACCACAAGATAGATTTCCCCTTGATAATTACCTATAAAATCAATCATAAATATAATAATCTTAATTGGTATCCAACCAATATGTGGGGTCACCTCCCCCAACAAACTTACATAGAATACAAAAGTGGCCAAATATATGTATATGGGGCAACATCGCCTGAGCAACCTTGTCTAAATTATATCATATTGTATCATCTATAATGGGACAACCTCATCTTAAGGATAATATCACTTGGAAAATATTTATATTTTCTTTTTATTTCATGTACTCTAATCTAAATTAAGTATAATCATGACAAAGCTAATGATTATGTGTTTTCATATTTTATAATCCATTTTTTGCCATTTTAGTACCACAATAGAACAGAGCAATATACAATATTACTAATAAAAACAAATCCATAATGTGTCATGCTATAGCAACAAGAAAACCATAATAAACAAATTAGATATACAAAATATTACAAGTGCAGTGCATCACAATTACCAAATTTACCTACCTAAATTTAAGATAATGTTTTCTTTATCAACCTTTATCATTCCTTGATTTTCTATAATGTCGTTTGTATACAAGGTCAAAAACTATCTTAATTATAGCATGTTTTAATAAACAAATAACATCATGTACATCCATTGTTAGATTATTAAATTGCTACATGGATCATACTTGTATGATTCACCAAATAGTATAGTAAAGATCCTCCACAACTAAAAAAGTTACATTATATCATATATGTAATATCTTATTATCATATTGTATAATTCACCTTGTTTCCTATTACTCAACATGTTTGTTTGGTCCAATTAGTGAGTCTGGTAAAGCTATCATGGAGTACAATTTGTATTGTATGTTTTCATTCTTATGATTATCTAGTAACATCTTCATAATTATAGTGTATGATGACCATTCCATATGATTAATCTTGTTTTACAAAATAATTTTTAGTATTCTTTTTACTAATGCCATCCCCCTATTTCCATATCTCATTATATAATAACAATATCATATTATACGAATCAATTCTATTAACATGTTTTTTTCACTTTAAACGTTGAATAGATCATAATATACAATAACCATATCATCATATATGTTAACTCATTTATGGGTATCTATGTCATTCATACTAGTGCAATAAGGAAAATTGTTTAGGATTATATGTTTTGATAACCATCACTCAGCTCTACTAAAAGCTCATCGTATCATATGAGGATACCAATGTACTTGTATGACATGCTCTTGTAGCAAAGCCAACACGTTGTTATCCACCTTCAATGAATTTGATACTACATAATAGAATGTAATTTTATAGCATAGCTCACAAAAAATGTTGAAATCTTACATAGTTCTTATTGGATAGTATGACATCTCTACCTTCCATTGGTTTTTCCTATATAAATGACTCGTTGGAGCAACCTAATCTTCCCTCAAACTTGGCTTCTCCTTCACTCATTAGACCATTTTGAAGGCCACAATGACATTCTTGGGATTGTAAAAGGTTTAATTAACAAATTACCTCATGTGAGCTTTGTTAAGTGAATGCGACTACTGATAAAGGATGATATTATCTTAAGCTTTTTTCCTAGTTGTCAAATTTGGATTTTCAACATTCTATTCAGATGGAAAGAGTTTACACAATAATTTCATAAAACCCCTTAATATTTTGTAAATCACAAATATAGCCTTTATATTTTCCATTTCTTCTATGCTAGAACTTAGAAATTACAAATTTATTTTGGCATATCTTATATTTTAATATTTGCAAATCATTACTCAACCAATTAGCTTTGACTAGAGCCCAAATTTTAGAAATTATAAATCTATCATGAGCAATCTTTTGATAATTATAATTATAGTCACATCATTAAAAATTAATAAGAAATTTTTTGTCTTTAAAAATTAAAAACTTAACACTATTGAGTTCATCTCAAAGAGTCATTTTTATTGATATATTTAAATAATAATTTTTTTATCTTATTAGAGTTTATGTTGTACATCATAATGGTTTCTTATTCTTTCAATATTTTTCTTTATAAAAACATATCAAATTTAACCATGCTTGATCAACTCTTATTGGCTTGATAGTGTTTCTTCTTATCTTAATTGGGGTATAAATAAAGGATCTTATAGAACTATTCATGATTTATGTTCACTATGGTTTTACTATTGTATGAGAAACCATGTGATAAGAATTAATATTCATTCAAGGCATCCTTTAGATGTTTGGACTAAGAAGAATATATTTTTAGTGTTAAAATAGTTTGTCTCAACTCATTAGGACCCAATCTTATTTGGTTCCATAGAGCTAAAGCATGTTATATTATTTATAAGAAGACTTCCTTAATCAAAGCAAAAGAAGCATGTGATATCTAAACAATTAGTGCTCAAGGCATATGATTAGAGATTCATCTCAATTTACTCAATTGGGTACACTTAATGGTAGAGTGATCACCTTTAGTGACAACTCTAACAAGTGAGTTATCAACACTACATTTATTAGTAACTCCTTCAAATCTATAAATAAGGTCCTTCTAGCAAATGGTTTAAAATTTAATTTATATTTAGCTAACTTTGTGATTTTGGTTTTAGAGTTCAATTTGACATTTTGCAAATGTGTAATCAACCAAATTTTCAAACTACTAATTATAAGATTAAGAAAAATATTATCTATTAACAAGATTTATAAGCTAATAAAAATAGTGGTTTAATGTGCCATGCATCATAAGTCATTCATTCCTATATTTGGCATAAAATATTTTGTTATGCAAAGTTCTTTATTAGCTTATGTAGGCATGCCCAAGAGGGTGTATTGAGCTACTTTAGATGTCTTCCCTATTTTAGTTATTAAAATTTTAGAGCAAGTAAGCAATTATAGATATAAAGGCCATGAAGTAAAGAAAAGGATTTTTTTGTAGTTTGACCACTAAAGATCTACCCCAAATGCCTTACTTGAAGTTATCAACATCTATTCTCTCATTCACTTAAATGTGTAGGCAAATAAATCTTTATACCTTACAATTTTTTATACTATGAAAAGGCATGAGTCCCATCTTTATAACATTAACCTTTAGAGAAAGGCTTTATACTTAACCTCTAACACAATGCAATAGTGTGGGAACTCCTAATTTCAATATCTACCTTTGGAATAAGGCCTTACAATCTTCTCTCTACATTAAGCCTTAAGTAAAGCTCTCCCTTCCTTAAAAACCAAGAAAAAAAATCACTCATATAGTAATGATTATAAAGAAATAAAGAGCTAAAATTAGTCTTACTTTGAGAGATATATGTTAACCCCATGGCCATTGAAAGAGAGTCCAATGATACCAAAATCATATATTGTGCTTCAAGTAGTTTGTTTGAGTGGACATTTCAAATATAGATTAGATCAATTGGATTGCAAGCAAGACAAGTTGAAGTTGATCTTTACTCTTATGAGAACATTGAAGGATTCAAAAATTGGAATCCCTTGAGGAACTTATCTCTTGGTGATGTGGCATCCATCATGGGTATTTTTACTTCTTTTTAAGAGTAAGATATTTAAAACCTACAATATTCATTTGTGGCATAATTATGATTAAATTACATTATCAATTATGAACTTTCTTATTAAACCATATCATGTGTGATTAAGATTCTTAATACTAAATTAGAGCATTGGTAATATCATTACATATTATATGTTCAACTCAAGTATTAAGATAGTAAAAATCAAATTTAAAGCATATTCAAATTATGTTATTCACTGCTTAATAGTCATATAATATGATGCTCAATATTATACTTATATAGTCTATTATCTAAGTTAAAGCCATAATTGAAGTTTGAATTTGTGTCAGCATCATATAGGTATGATGGCTTCATCATACAGGTGCAACTATGTCTTGGATATAGGTTGAGTGCACAAATTTTGTCATACAAGGGATTGGCCTTGTGTGAAAATTCCATCATTTGTTTGTTTTGGCATTAAGTTTTCACTTTCATCATATGTGTATCTACATACACACCTTATTTCCTCTTAGGGTCACCATTTATGGAAGACTAATACTGATGGACAAGCATAATTTTTATATCATATCAATACAACCTTATATGGTTTTTATTAGCTTGGTTGTTTGCAATATAGTCCTTATATATGCACCAAGCTGTGTTTTATGTATTTGAAAAAATTACATATTGTATAGTATGAAGTAACATATATATAGATGTATTTTTTGGTCTAACTCATAGTTAATATTAATCTTCTTATTATATTGAATGAATATGATGCCTTAATCATATGAGAACATGAATGGATATAATAAATGTCATTCAATGTATGAAAATATCTATGCATAGGTCTTGTATAATTCTTTATTAGTTAACACACTTGGAACGTAAAAATGGTTACACTAATATTATACAACTATTATAACTCTATCATATGAGTATGATAAACATCTAATCAGATTGAACTTTGAAATAACTATACTATCATACAACAACTTTCTATATGTTGTATTCATATGATTCAGTATAGCATAACTCAAAACATAAATCAATTTGAAGTTACTATACTACTATGATAGTTTTATTGTATATATATAATTAATCTTAACAGAGTGTATATCATATTATGATGATATATGATCACACAT
>CM043867.1:18295835-18372095 GCA_023846275.1 Vanilla planifolia | reverse complement strand
AAGCTCATGTTGCATGAGTTACTTAGAGAATTATTGATGGTCAAGATTGAGATGAATAGAAGAGTTGAGGAGGAGGCTTCCACAAGCAAGCTAAAGCATGGAGTAAGGAAAGAAGAACCATTGGCATTCAAAGCAAGCAAAGATTATTCAAACATGGTATCCATCCCTTCCATAGATTTTGAACAATATGTAAATTTTATGTTAAAGGTTTAGCTAAAAATGTTTTAAGAGGATTTGTAAATAGGGATTGGAAAAAAAAGAAAAAAAGAGAGAAGAAAGCACCAAGATGCTATGAATGTGATCAAACGGACCATGTTTGGCCAGAATGTCCACAACTTAATGATACCAAAAGTAAGAAAGACCAAAAAAAGAGAATAAAGAAAAAGAAAGTTTTTCTAGCTACTTGGACTACATCGAAAGATTTGGATGCTACAACTTCAAGTAGTGAGAAGGTAGGAATGATATGCTTCATGATAAATGATGATAAATAAAGTACATCTAGTGAAGAAGAAGAGAATGATGTAAGTTTTTAGTCTCATAAAAGTCTTCAAAATAATTACTTAGAAGTTATTAATGTTTTAACTTCTTTAATATCTATAAATAAAAAATTGAATAAGATTTATAAAGAAAAAAAAATTAACTTCTAGGCTTTGTCATGAAAAGTGATAAAAAAAAAAAATAAAAAAAATACTTCAAATTTGTAAGGAAAATGCTTCCACAATTATTGAGAATACTTCTTTGAAAAAAGAAATTAATAATTTAAAAACAAAAATTTATTCTCTTGAGAATGCAAAAATTTTTAATATTTCATATGTCTTCTTTTGAGCATATGCATAATGTTTCAAATGTTACATGTTTTTATTATTATAGAAAGGATCATACTACCAAGGATTATCACATAAAGGAAAATATTTTTAGTTAAAAACATTATTTTAAATGGGTGATTAAGAATGACATTATGAATCTCTTGTGGTGAATGCTGGGAGTCAACCCAAGCTTGCTTGGATTCCTAAAGTTAAAAGAATAGAGTACTTAATATAGAAAATCTCTATAATCATGGTATGGAGGAATAATTTGTATGAGAAACTTTTAGGATAGAATTTTTTAGACATAGTTTTAGTTAATTTTAATTGTTTAGAATAATGTAGACATTATATATAATTATAACATGATAAATTCAATGATTGTGAGAAACTCAGTATCATAATTCTTTGATGATATTCTTTGAGAAGCTATGATTAGATGTTCTTATGATTTTCTAATTGAAAATTGAAATATTATATAGTTTATAAGATTATAGTTAAATCATAATTGGCTTAAAAATTCTACAAAAGACTAGATCATGTAAGACATTGACCTAAAAATAACCTAACAATTAATACATTTTAAGACACAATTTATTTGATTTTTTGGAAAGTAATATAGAATTAAGGTTGATCATGAAGGACTCTAAATAAGATGGTTTCAACCTAAACAAATTAAGAAAACTAAGAGAGGATTATAGAAAAAGACCTAAGACATTCAAGAAAGGAAAATGTTATTCCAAGTGTGGATCAAATGGTTTGATCAAGTGATTGGATGATCTAATATTAGAAAAGTAATGATGTCATTATCTGATGATGGTTGAATTATTTCATGCCCATCTGGTAAGAGATTAAATAGTCATATGTAGGTATCATACGATCCAATAATTTTGTGAAAATTGATCTTAAGTATCTATTAAATGCTCAAGAGATGGTTTGATGGTTGCTCAATTACTATTTAAAGGTTTGATAGAGGGAACAAATTGTTCAATGAGACCCTAGAGAAGGAATAGACTATGATTTAGATAGATAACTTAGGCATTAGGTATCTATTGGACTACAATAAATGGTTAGATAACTCAAATTGGATGGTCAAATAGGATAATAAATAGTTTAATCAGTGGTGCAAGATTTAAGTTCTAAGGTTCAAAAGTGAGCTAAATATTCAAATTAATGTTTAATAAACATTATGGGAGCTTTTAAAATAAATATAAGCATGGTAGAACATTTCATGGAAGGAAACCTAATAAAATGCAAATGTGAATAATTGTAAAGAATGTACAAGAAGATATAAAAAGTTGAGACTATTGCTATGGTAATCAAAGTGTACATAAAGATTCTGATTGATGAAATATAAATAAACACTTTACTTTTAACATGGATTAAAACTCATTGGTTGAATATTACTTGATGAAATAGTTGATTGACCTCTATTTTTTATTTATCTTACTATCTTGTCACCTCCATGTTATGATATTGAATTTCATATTTTTCATAGTAAAGCATGTACATGTTGTACGTCTTCATGAAAATGGCATGAGAAAAACACATTGGTAATAAAAGAGGCAAAATATTTCCCTGAAAAATGGATGATCACAAAATGATCATAGTATTACCAATGAAAATGGATGATAACATAGGAAATTACATAGAATAAAGTTAGGAGCTTAAAAGGTATTTGACATATGATTTTGTGTCTTAAAAAGAGTGTACATTGAGATGAGTATAGGTCATATAAGGGTGCATCTGAATATAAGAATAATGTGATAAAAGTTCAACAATTGGTATAAGATAAACCAAATCATCTAGTAAATAAATGATCGTATGGAGAAGATATGGACTTGAGAAATAAAGGATCATACAATAATTGAAGTAATTATAAAAAAAGACTATTCATAAAGAAGTATTGCATGGCATGTCATGATTTTATATTTTTTTCATTTACTATAATGCTTATCTATCATATTCTTCTTGATTAAATATGCCAAAACCTAATATGTAATATGACAAACTAGCATCGTCTTGCTATGGTTATATATAGATTTTATTTACTGAGCTTGTGATGTTGGCTCAATCTATTTCTAACTAGTATTGTTTATATTATAGATGCACAACATGGCATTCTAAAGGAATAGTGTGATGAGTTGGTACTATTTCCTCTCCTCTAGTTTGATCATCAATCATCTATTAATGAAGGTTTGTAAATGAAGCTTGCTCAAGGTTCACATTTATGACATTCTTTGAGATTAGGTTTCTCACACTAGCACCAATGCAAAACTAATTTTACTCACTCCATAAGTATTATAGAAGGCTATGGAACCCAATCCAAATTGACATCAACATGAAGGCGGCTTTGAAAGGACAATAGATTCAAGTCCATTGGTCAAGCTGAGAACTTATCTCATAATCTCCCAGTATGCACCCTACCATGCTAAAATCCTTATGCTCTCATTTGTCAAAATGGAGTTAATGACAGCCTACCTCACATTCATCATTCAAACCCCCTCAAGTGTTTCCTTTAATGATTAAGTTCAAATGATAACTATGGTTAGGGTATTTTTCTATCAAAAAGGTAGTCTGCCAAAATATTTTCAAAATAACACTCCATGTGGTCCTTGTCCACATCATTCAACACGTGTCTAACTCCTCACTTGATATAGGTGTCAAGCTATCAAAAAAGCCCACCATTGTCTATTACCCTAAACTGTGGTTAAGTCATTGAGTCTTCATGCAAAGCCTAATCTTACCATCCTAACACAAGGCTATACTAGCCAATGGGTGGAACCCATCCTACTCTTTAGAGGAGGGTCCTTGTTTCAATAGGCAGGAACATGACACAGGGAGATCTAGTGTTTGCAAGTAGCCTTGATGAGGCACAACAACCAATAAAAAGTATAATTTTAATAATGACTCTCAGTATAACCCCCTCTTCTGCAACATCCTCCTACTCTTAACACCCAAATCTTGACCTTCACATGCATGAAAGAAGAGTTGTTGCTTCTAAGCTAACACCATACCAAAATCATCATTGCATTAAGGAAACCGAACTATCAACACTGACTTATCTCCCAACTTGTCATTGCTTAAAGCCATGCTATCACTTTAAAAGCACCATCATCAAACATGGTTACATTGCATATCTAGCCTTTTTACACCAAATGTCCTTAATTTATTACATACTAAAGGCATCATAGGATTACACAACTCTTACTAAAGGCATCATAGTAAGTTGCATCAATATAGCATGAAGAGATGATTTAAGGGGAAGAAAGAGAGCTACAAGTTACCTACTCAATGTTGATAGAGCCCACTGTCTCATCCTTGAGTGGTTTAGATATCTCACCGCCATTGCATCGACTACTGATGCAGCAACTGGTGGCCCCAAACCAACCATAAAGCTAACTCCTTTGCACATCAGGCACGAAGGGCCCAACACATATGTCGAGGGGTGCAAACTAGGAAGAGGGAGTCCCACTCATGGCAAAATACACCAATTATCCTTTTTTTTAAATAAAACCTATAAAAAATACATGGATTGGATAATTGTAAAAAAAAAAAATTAAAGAAAGAAGTGTATTTTTCTATTTGAATATATTTCATATTAAGAACTAAAAAATTATCAAAACTTTTCAATAGGTTTTAAACATTAATAAATAAACTGTCTTTAAATTTGGGTTATAAATAAAATAGAATTGATTTACATTCATGTCTTATATAAAAACTTTTTTCTATTTTTAAAATTTTATGAAAATATCTCTCATAAATGTTCTTTATACTGATTAACCTTTTACCAAGGTTTTTTTGGTAAAAATATGCTTGGGATGTTCCCTTGAATCACCATTTGATTAGATTTATGCAAAAATTCACAACATGAAATTTGTGTAAAACATAGAAGAGTTAGAAATATAAAAAAAAAATGAACAAGATGATACAAATCTTTACACTTTGAAGAATCAATAAAAACAAATCATAAAATTATCAAGTGGGATTATAAAATAGGCCAAAAGGATGAAAAAATAACCCATCACCAATAGAATTTCAAATAGTAACTAAGATTATAATAAAAGAGAAATTTTATTTCATAATGTGATATTTAATGTAATAATAGATAATTGATTTTTTTTAAAAGTATTGAGTTGTATAAAAATTATAGCCTTCATTTGTGGGATCATAAGTTAAAAGCCGTCAAAAACATAATTCTCAACAATTATCAGTTTTTCTGACAACAATCTCAAAAGAATAAGCAATAATCCGCGCGTGGCAGTACTATCGAACCCGCTTCACAAGTTTTAAAAATATTTTTGATAATTTCGAACTAGTTTAATGGCGTGAGATTAACAAAGTGAGATCCCATATACCAGATCTGCATCCATCCCAATTTTATTATCGACCACTCCAAGCCGATCCACTCCGATCAGCTGCTGGCCACCGACACCGGCAGCATCTGCCGCAAACCATGGGGCTTGAGAGAAACGGATTGACCGCTGATGCCCTGACGCTCAAGTTCCTAATCTATGGCAGGACGGGGTGGATCGGCGGCTTGCTCGGCCGTTTGTGTGATGAGCAGGGTATTCCCTACGTCTACGGCGCCGGTAGACTGGAGAACCGCGCGATGCTAGTGGAGGACATCGCCTCGGCCTCGCCGACGCACGTCTTCAACGCCGCTGGTGTGACGGGGCGGCCGAACGTGGACTGGTGCGAGTCCCACAGGGTGGAAACAATTCGGGCCAACGTGATAGGTACTCTGACGCTGGCCGATGTGTGCCGTGAGCGCGGTCTGGTTCTCGTTAACTACGCCACTGGATGCATCTTTGAGTACGACGATGCTCACAAGCTTGGATCTGAGATCGGTTTCAAGGAGGAGGACACGCCCAATTTCGTCGGATCCTTCTATTCAAAGACCAAGGCCATGGTATCTCTGACACTCCATCTTGCTTGTTTTCGATGGAAAATTCTAGATTTTAGTTTTAATTGTTGTTGGTGTTCTTCGCTGATGTTTCTGAAATGAATAAAAAGGTAGTTTTTTGTGGAGATTTGTTTAGAAGCATAAATTTTTCATAGACCGAGGAATTCCTATTTAAAGCAAACTTTAAGAAAAGGATGCACCCGAGTTTTGGGTGTTTCAAGATCTGTAATTATTTTTTTGAGTTCAGATGAGTCTTTTGACTTTCTTAAATGAAAACTAGTTCAGGTGCAATAATCTGTGAGATTATTTATATGCAAGAAAAATACGAAGATTTAAATGATTTGACATTTGACTATGTTTGAACTTGAGGGATGTTGATTTATCTTATACTTGTACTATCTCTTTAAAGGGGGACATAAATTAGTAAGAATGTACTCACAGTTTAAGGAGAGCTAAATTGATGAGATACCAAGGAGAGCATTAGGTGCCCAAAGAAATTTTTATGTAAAAGTTTTTCAAAACGTGAGAAAGCCATAGTCAAAAGGTAACAAGAGCATCCATTAAATTTAGAAGTCACAAAAGAAGCCTAAAATAGAGAGAACCTAAGCTTATCTAGGAGAGTTAGGTAATAGGGCTAGTATTATAGTTCTTTCAAGTGTTGGAAGTGGAATTTTGAGATTAGGTAGTGGATAAAAGCTCTTAGTTTCCTTTGTGAAGATTGGGTTGTCTACTAAGATCCAAGGATATTTGATTCCCCTCATCATCAACGAGGAGTCTCTTTTATACTCTATCTTGTGACTAGAACTTCTCCAACTTTAACAGGATATGCAATGTTGAAAATGGTAGGATTGAGAGGAAAGGCATGGCCGTGGCTGTTATCATATAACGTTACTCATGGTTGCAATGTGGCTAACTTTGTGAACCATTCTAGATATCTTGTGGCCTTTATGCTTATTGTGTATATCGAAAGGGCCTCCTCTAATGCCTTTCAATGAAGAACTATGTATGCAAGAGTTGATCATTGTTGATGGCTATTTGGATGAATCTCCAGCTTCTACACCCTTCCAATTTACATGGATGCAGCTGTTATAAGAATAAATATGCCACTTGAGACATTTGGTGAACTGATGAGCCTTATGACTTTATTGGTTCGAATGGATCTCATTGTTCTCAACTAACAAAATAGAGTGTGTAATAAAATTTACATCTCAAATGCTTCCTTAGTGGCTCTATCCTTCATTCATGTAGGTTATAGGATTGTTAAAATTTAACCACTAATCCATTCGATCTTGATCAACAAGTTTGGGTTCTAATGTTTAGAAAATTTGAAATCCAACCTAATGTGCTAATTGTGGCCTTCTTCTATGGTGTATTTAAGCATTGCAACTATTGCATGCTCATGTCACCTCTCTCAAACTTTCCTTTAGGTTTCATTGATTTCACCTTAACTTATTCTTATTCTTACCCTTACTTCAATCTCTTGCATCCTCGATGGAGGAATCCTAAACGATGGAATTTTTTGGATGCCTCATGAAGCATGTGACAAAGGAGATTTTGTATGATAGATGTTGAAATTGAACTTACTGATTAACTGTCACCATTTATAGCTTCTCTTTTAGCCTCTAGCAATGATAGACCTAATAGGAGAGTAGTGAGGGTCATTATGTTTTTGGATGTTTAGGTGGGCTACCTCAAAGAAGGCTGAACATTGATACGTCCTATAGAGGGGAGCAAATGGTGGTCATATTTTTTTATGTTGAGTTTGATTTCATGGGGAAATACACCATGAAGATCATTGAATCTTAAGGATAGCTTGCCTTATACCTTGTTAGGTGTTGATTGACATTTTTCTCTATTGTGTACTTCTAGGCATATGTAAATAAAAAGTTTTCATTTTGCATGAGATTCTCTTAAATTAGCTATTTCATCAATTTTTAAATCTTTCTGTGGTGTTAGGTTGTCAATTCGTTAGAGTGCATTGAATTTATTTTATCTAAAAGAATTAGCTTCTCATTTTTGTTATCTTGTTTTTCTTCATGCATATGTTACAAAATTCCTACCTTCAATTTTGGACTTCAATTCAGCAAGTTGGAAAAAAGATTTAATTGAGATTTTGAATTGGACATGGTCTATCCTGCTTGGGGCACATTGTAACCATCACCTCTTTGTATAGGTTTAGTAACTTTGATTTATTGCATTTTTAACTTGTACTTCTTGCTGGATTTCCAGTTCGTTTACTACTTTTAGTGGATGAGGATCACATTTTTCTAGTGGTTTGGATGCATGGATGCTTTATGCTGTTAGATTTGTTAGCTATTCTCCTCCCTCTTTATTACTCTAGTTAAGGCCTCATCCAGTGCTCTTTAGGAATCCTTTTTGGTAGTTAAACTTTATGAAGCATGGAAGCAACTTCTATGGTGGATTCAGGGTGTTTTGATGTGATCATCCAAAACTTACAATGAGATTGTGACGAGATGCTCAATGCTTTGTTGGTGACTGACCTTGAGATGTTGGACTGTTGACAAGTGATGCTGCTAGGCTTTCAGTCCCTATAATATTCAACAAGAATTAGGCCCTTCTTTCTTTTCTTAGTAAAGCTTACCATTCGCTCACTCCATCTCCTAGCTTGTGTGTTTCGTGTTGTGCATGCTTTCTCCAATTTAAAGTTCACTTTTTTAAGAGCTCCTCAAGAGTGTATTGATTGACTCCAGTTTATCCCATTTATTGCATAACTTTAATGTTTGAATCCACTTTAAGCAACATTTTAGCTTTCACAAAGTCTAGAGTGGGGAATAGTCTTCACCAACTTGGTTGACATTGCCTTGAAGTCCTCTTAAAACGTCTGTCCCCACCACTTTGCCTTGTCCATAATGGCATTGGTGAAAAAATCCTCACTTTCCAACTTGAGGAGCTGGCATGGTTGGAATTTTTGTGTCAAAGCTAAATTCTTGATGGTAAGCTCAAAGTTCTTCCTGGAGAGAGTTTAATGTTCTTCTATTCAAAGCCTCACAGAACTTGGTGGTTGATTATAGGGTCTTAACATTCTTCTTGTAAGCATTCAAGAGTTCTCAATTGTAAGGGTTGCGATTTGGTTTCCCTCTTGGATATTTGAAGGATATTGTCAATGATAGCCAAAAATAGTTGTGGTGGTGGAAACAAGGCTAAAATGAACTAGAGGGGGGCTGAAACAGGGTATGACCAATGCAAGAAAATGAGCAAGAAAAGTGGGGTAAAAATAGGGTATAGAGGATAAATTAAGAAGGTTCAAAAAAATCAAAATTTAAGAGTCCTTTAAAAGTTTGTTAAATTTTAGCTCTATAGGATAAGAATTTATAAGGGAGAGGAACACAACAATAAGGTGTGCCGAAGCCATAAATAAATTTCACTACTTGGGGCTCATAGAGCTCCCACTTAGTGATTGAATACAAGGAAATGTAAAGCATAAATTAGGCAAATTAAAGATTTGCCAAGTTTTAAAATGACTCGCAACTATTTGATGGGGCAAACACCCAAAAAACAGAGAATGTGCTAGAAACCAAATTTTTTTGTGGAGTTTAGAAGAAGACTTTTAGCCATTTCACTAAGAATCTACTTGAGAAATTTTTAAGGGTGATAGAGGACTTCAAACACAAGAGGGCCATAGCATAACCTTATGTCCAAACTCTTGATTTCTGAACAAAAATCAAATGCTAAAACAATGTCCAGCAGGAAACAGCATAAACAACAATCAACAAGAGAATATTAAGAGAAAGATGAAGAGATTTTGACAGAAGCTTGAGGAAGTGAATAAATCCATGGTTTATCACGTCACCATGGATGCAATGATATCTTGTCAGAGCATTCAAATTTTAGAGATGGGCTTCCCACCAACCTCCATATGCTTACAAGCTTGAATGAACACAAAAAGCACAAAAGAATAATCACTCATTACTTAGGTTTTTAAATGTTCCCTCCTCTAGTCATCTTCTCTACTTTTGTAGAGGAATCACACATCCCTCAATAATAGCCCTAAAGGTGGGCATAAAAAAGGTGAATCATTGGGTTTCCTTAAGCAGTAGCCAACTACTTGGAGCAGTTTAGCTAGACCACTTGGGATGATTTGTCATACCTTATTCACCTAACTAAGGTTGGGTCTTGTCAACCATCCAAATTGCTTGAGGTAAATCTAAGGATGACTCAAGGTCATCCAATTAAACATTAAAACCCCAGCAAAACCCTAGTTAGTACTTGAATGCAACTTAAAAGGCTAGAAACCAAATTGCTTATGGTATTGGATACAATACCATATTCCCCATAACTTATTAAACAATCTCTAGGATGATGTGGCACACAAGTCAATATATGTGTGCATGCATTATATGTATATGTACACATATAACAATATAATATACAAGAAACTATTGGTTAAGGTAGACATGCCTTGACAAAAATGATTGGCACTTCAGATTCCTACTAATGATCATGCAAGCCCTAAAATGTCAAAGCTTTGGAGTGCAAGTTTACCTTGTTAGTTACGTTTTTCATGTTCAAAGTTTTTTTTATTGAAAAGGTCATTTTGATGGGTAAAAGATTTCTTAAAAAGCCAAACTATCACCATGCATAGAAAAAGATTAAGGCTTTACTTATTTGATAGCTTTTTTTAAGCAAATCACCTCTTATGAAGTTGAAACTTTGAAGGCTCTTGATGCATAGACTTAGACTTTTATATTTGAGTCTTCCATGTTGGACCTACAATATTGTCACTTCTTTTTTCTAGTTTGGAAAATGGGTTGAATTACTCATTTTTAGCAAAACCATTAATATGCTAGAAAACATAAGGCTTGTCGAGCCATGGAGCAAAGAGGCTATTGGTGACTAATTTTCTAAAGCATGGTTGCTAGAACACCACCACCTCCTTATTAAGCTTTATTTCACCAAATTTTATTGCAAGATTTACTTGTAGTGCATTTCTTAAAGATTTTGGTTAGACTTTTAATAAGGAGTTTTACCTCACTATTGCAACATGATTCATCTTCAGATGAGGATTGTGCAACCCTCATTGCTAAGTCTTTTTCTTTGTTATGCTTGGGCTGAAATTCTTCTTCTCTTCTTTTTATCATTTCCATCTCATTAGTCATGAATCACTAAACAGTTCATCTAGAGTGAGATGGTCGAAGTTTTTGGAAGCCTTAATAGTGGTTATCAAATGATCAAACTTAGGCAACACCTAAAGTATCTTTCTCACCTACCTAACATTAAAAAATGCTCCACCAAAATTTCAAAGATCGTGAACAATATTAGTAAATCTAATAGTTATGTTTTTAATTTTCTCTCCATTCATACAAAATAATTTAAATTTACATAAGCAAATTGATTTTAAATTCTTTTACTTAGCTAGTTCCTTTTAAGGTGACATTAAGTTTTACTCAAACTTCATGGGCAATCTTAAGTTTCATAATCTTATTAATTTTTGTGGCCAAGATGCCCCAATAAAGGATTTTCAAAACTTCACTATTAAGTTGGATTCAATGTTTTTTTGTAGTTTTAGTTTATTTGATGACTTTTTAACAAATTTATCACCAATCTTTTTAAAGGGAAATTCAAAAGCATTCTCAACAATATTCCTAACCTTTAAATGCATAAACTCGAGAAAAATAGCATCGAACTTTTCCAAGATAAATAAAAATCTCTTTTAAATAAAAGATGACAAATGAAGGAAGCACCTTCTCCTAAAATAATATTATCATCAACCATTATATGAGATATGATGAGGATCTATCTTAGAATTGTTAGTCACTAGAGACAATTATGTTTTGATACTATTTATTGAAGAATTTGAGTTAGATATTCATTAATAAGAGAGTGAATTGTGAAAAACTTAATCTCATGATAAATAATAGAAACACAATGAAAGTATTTAGAGATTCTTAATTTCTCTTATAATCTTGATTAGAAAAATCTTGTTAACCTTAAAAGTTGTGTGAGAAATGCTATAAACTAAGTGCACTAGAGATTTTTTGATAGTTTGTTCTAAAATTAAATTCTCAACTAAAAGACTAGATAAATATTAAAAATATTTTTTGCAAAAACTGGTAGGCAAGACCCTGTATTGGTTCAAAAAAGTCTGCAAATATTAATATCAGGGTAAAAGACCCAATAATCATCGAGCCAAAGGACTTTATAAAAGTGGTCAAAAGACCAATAAAAAAACTAATAATAAGGTCCTAACATTAGGACAAAAGAAAAATATAAAAGCTTAATATTCCAAAGTCTTATAACCTACAATAGAATTAAAAGATACTTTAAATTAATATAAAACAACTTAGAAGAAGTATTCAACTTAATTCAATGCAAAACTATCTTAAAAGTAGGCTAAGAAGGAAAATGTTTGTAGTTGCTATAGTCTTGATTTTCTTTTTATTTCTTCAATAAGAATAATGATCTTCAAGAGTAAAACCTTAGTTTATTTACAATTGTTCACTAGCTCTTTCTTTAAGTTTGGAGGCCTTATATAGATTCTCAAGAAAATTTTCAATTGCTCCAAACACCCCCAATAGCTCTTTAATAGTTATTTTAGAATTTTTTTAAATGTTTTTAAGCTAGTTATTTCTTATGAAAAATGAACTAAATGTGTTATGCATTTTTACTTACTAAAAATGAATTAAATGTACTATATATTTCAAAGGCTGTATTGCATGTTAGGTGCCAATTTATACTAAGCACATTATATGTTAAATGAAAATATATTGTATTTAATCCTCAGGTTTGACTCACTCTACAAGACTTTGAACCTAATTAACTAAATGTATTGTATATTAATATAATGTAATGTATATAATCTTATAAGTTTATGTTATGCACTCAATGCACTATCTATTCCCCCAATATATGAAGTAGTTTGAATTAACGTATTGTATATTAAGTGTAACATGCTATACATAAAGCTCTAGAAATAGATTTTTGTTTATTTTATTATTCTTTAAACTTACATGCTTATCAAGTTAAGTTGCATGTATTGTATGTTCGGGACAATGTATTATATGTCATGATCAATTTTATACATTTTTTAGATAATTCATCCTAAGTATTTTAAATATATTTTATGAATACAATCTATTATTTTTAGGTTTTAATAAGACATTTCTATATATAATAAATCTTATATGATGCATGCCTAATTAATTTAGGTGAATGAAAAGGTAGTTTAAAGAATGTTTAGCTCATACATTCAAAATCTTATTTTTTATCTTAATGTCTCAAAATTATTGTTACAAGTCTTAACATTTTAAAAACAAAATAAAAAGATTCAACACATTTGTTTTGCCAAATTACTCAAATCTTATTTTAAGTGCTAGTTACATTCACACTAACCTCTAATTGATTCTTTGAGTCCAAACTTTTCATATGAGTCATCTAGTTAATCTTGATATATATGATTCGAAATACTTGAAGAAAAAAACATTAATATTATAAGAGAATTATTTTGTTGGTATCAGATAAATTACATATAAACTAAAGGTTCAATAGATTAAAATGAATTTGATTAAAAACTACCAACAACTCTAAGATAACGAAGCATAATTCCCATTAACCTCTAAGCTATTTTTATAGAATTTTGTTTTTATATAAGACAGAAGTGAGGAGATGATCCTTTTCTAACTTCCTCTTAGAAGTATCCAAGAACTAGGTTGTACTAACTGTCTCAGCAATTCAAACTTCAACAATTTGGCAAAGTGTAAGCTTCCAACAAACTTTAAATTGCATCGACTTTGAATGTAGTGGTTCGATCTACTTTGGCCTATGAAATTCAACTTTTGAAGCCATTGTCTAATTCTTGAATTGGATGGTATAGTCAAGTAATAAATCTCTTGCTTAAGAAACATCATATTCTACTGCAGCCTTCTGATTTGTCAATTCAGACGGTTTGATGTATATGGTCGTTTGTTGTCTTGAGAAGTACCCTTTTTTTCAATAGGTTCAACAGATTGTTCAATACTGAAATAGATTGTCTAACCTGAAGATTGATGGTTGATCAACTGCAGATGGTTCATTTAATTTATGCTATTACGTCTGATGAAGTTCTCAGCCTTTGTATTGATTGATTTCTGATCATCAAGTTTCTATTTGGTCCTGAGAAATGGTTGGACGATAGCTCGAGATTGGATCATTTATAGCCTTATTGCTTTTTGTTCATCTTCTCATTAGCTAGCAAGTTAAATATTACCATAGTTTACATTTCCCATCTTTGTGTTGGTTATTTGCTTGATGTTGTCTCCTTCACTGATTTCATGTTGCTGATGGCAGATATATCCTTTGCTATTAATTCCATTACCTGAGAATTATACTCATGCACTCTTTTTAGTCTTAGATGGGAACTTCATTCAAGAAAAGGAACATTTTTGGCACCAGACATGCTTGAGGTTACTGTGAATAATTTTGGCAATGCACTTAAGATACAAACTGGATAAATAGGATGTCCTCATTTAATCGGAATTTTGAGCTATTGGAAGTCTGTTGATAGTTTATGATTATTTGACTACATAATTCCTTTGTGATAAAATTTATAATTCGTAGTAGATGGATGGCGATATTAATAGCAAGATTTTTTGTCAATATCGATTTGGTTTGCTATTGTTATTTAGTAAGTTAATTTGATTGAGTCATCTATTGATACCAATTTATGTATAAGAGTACTTGTTTTATTGTTGTGTCATGTACTATTAGTTAAAGATTTTGAATATTTAGTTTGATGATATTGTTAGATAATATTATTAAAACTTATGATTTTATCCCTCACAAAATGATATTTTGATGTTATTTAAATTTGAATAATATCTAAATTTTGACTATTTTAATATTAAAAAAATATGAACAAATTTAATATAACATTGAAATCAAAATGTCAATATTATTTATATAAAATTCAACCATATGTCTTTTAAATTTGTTTTGGCCCTATTTTGATGACTCAAATTTAGGCCAAATTGAAGTTCTACAGGACAACCTATTAAAAACATCAAAAGAAAAGAAGACTATCACAATGAATCATTCTATTGTTAGGACTAATTTGTGAAAGATATTGTTCTTTTATTTCTTTCTTCCATGATACTTCCGCATGCATGCTCATCATGCTTTATTTATGCAAAACACTTGTATTTTGCATTTGATTTCTAATTTATTTACAATAATCGTTTTGTAGCAAGTCTTAATATCCCGAGTAAATTGAAATTATAAATTCAAATCACTGTTTCATGCTTCTTCAAAGAATCTGCAACTGTTGCCTAAGCATTTCTATCTAATCCCGTGTCTTTTGTTCATGTCTTAAATAGGTTGAGGAACTGCTTAAGAATTATGAGAATGTTTGCACCCTTCGAGTGAGGATGCCGATCTCTTCAGATCTATCTAACCCTAGAAATTTCATTACCAAAATCAGTAGATACGAGAAGGTTGTTAATATTCCCAACTCAATGACAGTCTTGGATGAGCTATTGCCCATCTCCATTGAGATGGCTAAAAGGAACTTAACTGGAATCTGGAACTTCACTAACCCTGGTGTTGTGAGCCACAACGAAATCTTGGAGATGTACAGAAAGTATATTGACCCAAACTTCTCCTGGAAGAACTTCACACTGGAAGAGCAGGCTAAGGTTATTGTTGCCCCGCGAAGCAACAATCAACTTGATACCTCCAAACTGAAGAAGGAATTTCCTGAGCTTCTGTCGATTAAGGATTCACTTATAAAATATGTTTTCAAGCCCAACCAGAAGACCACTGCAATTTGAAGACTACTATGTTTTGAAGATGCAAAATGTTATGGAATGGACAAGTGCAGAATGCTTCTGCTTTAAGTACATGTAGACCATCTCAGTTTAGATGTCTCGTTCATGGAGCTGCTCTCTTGAGCCTTTAATTACTTTGTTGTATTAAATCTATTGCTACCCATAAAATGTTGTTTCCGTATTGTCAACTTCTTTAGAAAAATCTGTGACATTAAATATTTTCATGGTTGAGTTGAATACATTTCTGTTGTTTTATTATCTTGATTGAGAACATTATACCTTTCTAAATTTTTTGAAAGGTTATGAGTAAAGCTCATTTAGCCTGTTACTAATCTCTGCATTGAAAGGTACTTTTATTTACACTGGTAATGGTCATGGAAGCCGAAAGCTTTGTTTTGTAATTTATTTATGCTTATAATTAATTACATGGCACATGTTAATTGTCTTGTTGTCGATTTTGAAATCGTGAAAGCGGTTTACATGTAGCTAAGTAATCCATCAGTATTCTTTTGTGAGAAAATAATATCGTTCATGTTGTTTAAGAAATCAATAGTTGAATGAGATATGTAAATAAACTGAGAAGTCCTTTTCTCTTCAATCGTTTCTTGTCAAAAGAAAATAATCCAACTCTAAAATATAGTCTAATAAAAGATTGGTTACATTTCTTGAGCCAATCCTCTTAAGGTTAGCATTTTGTCAGGTTGAATATTTAGGATATTATTTGGGGAGTATTTTTTTTTTCTCTTCAATTTCAGAATTATGAAAAACTAATTGAACAATTTTTATTATTTTTTCATATAAAATAGTTTTAAAAAACATATATTGAGAAAACAAATTTTTAAAAGCAAATTTTAATTATAAAAATTCTCTTAACAAAACTTAGATGATAACATTACTATCCATCATTGATAAACTACTTACACTTATTAGTTCATGAAATTATTGATAATAGTATTCAAATTATTTTGACTTAAACACTTAATAATCTTTATATAATAATAAGATTTTGAAATTATTTAATAGGATTGTTTATTTCTAACATTGTTTGGATTTTGTTGATGTAATTTTTAATTTGAAAGATCTAATATAAGATTGTACGTGAGAACTACATCCAAATATGTGAAGGCTTTAGTGAATTTGAGAGATAGTGGAGTGGAGAGCTTTATTTTGATAATAATAAAACAAAACTGAGCTAACCAACAATATTGTTAAAGTGAAAATTGAATATGACATTTGTCCCATTCTAACTTAGAATCATCACACAAGTACTCTCCATGCCTTCTACTTCCTACATGACATAATATATGTACACATGATCACAATTATGATGATAGCCATGAAATTGAGGCTCTTACTAGTTAGCCTTCAGATACAAATCCTATACATGCTTCAAAAATGCTTATTGATGCCAACCCATGCACGTTTAGTTGTATGCAAATTATACATATATAATATTCTCATCTTATATTTTTGGGTGATGGCCATTATAACCTTTAAGTGGATAAATAACTATCTTATTTTTCATTTTAATTTGTCCATCTGTCTATGGATGAAAAGTTATGCTTTGCATCAAAGTGCTATCTAACATTCCTCATAATGTTTGCCAAAATGTGCTCAGTATCCTGACCTAATATTATGAAAGATGGTAACCCAAAATATACCCATATATTTTGAAAGAAAAAAAGACTTAGAAAATCCATCTACATTATAAATGGATAGTCATGCTTCCATTAAATTATTGATAGTCGATAAAATCTATTGAGATACTATTCCAGAGACTTATCAGTCCTGATAGTGGCATGTATACTCTTTGTTTGTAATTTGATTATTTTGATATACAACAAAATGTGCATGCACTAATAAATTTCTTAACATCTAATTTCATGTGAGACCAATAAGCATATATTTGTAAATTTGGAATGGTCTTCGAAACACCAAAGTGTCTCAACACTCTTGAAGTATGTGCCTCATGTTTCTATCATTTTCAATCACTATACTAAGGTAAGCATAACTGCTTTCCTTGATAAAGAACTTTATTTTGATAACATACTTAAAGTTTTTACTTCCTTTTATCTTTTGATAAATTTTTCTAAAATTAAAGTCAGCTTTATACTTCATAACATACTCTTCAAATTATAAAGTTTGTATTTATATAATAATTGTTAAATGGAGTGTGTACCTTTCTTGTATTTAATAATTAAGTTAAAGTATTGCAAATATGATGTCCATTTTAGGTTTCATGCTTGTTGTAGTTTTGATTGAGTCAACAAATATTAGATTAGCTAATGATCTGAGTATACTATAATCTCTTACCTGAGGATTTATGACCTCCAATGTTTTACAACTTGATATAAAGGTAGAAGCTTTTTGTCATACATTAGATAATTCTTTTGTACTCCTTATAATAATTTAGAATAATAAGTTATAAGCTTGTCTTCTTGCATTTGAACTGCCCTGATAACATACATTAATGCATCTTCCTAGATCTCAAATGAATGTTGTAGATTTGGCAAAGCTAAAACTAGTTTTTTACAAACTATCTCTTTTAATTGTTGAAACATTTGTTGATGTAATTATGCCATTCAAACTTTAGATGTGGGCAAGTCAATGCATGTAACAATGCTTCTATTTCAAAAAATCCTTTTAACAAGATCCAAGAAAACTCTTGACATTACCAACTTGAAATTCCAAATATAAAAAGATTTCCCTTACATACTCATACTTCTTATTCAACTTTACTTGATGGGGCTATTAGATGTCAAACATCTTCCTCAAATATTCTATATGCTCTTCAAGTTATTACTAGAAATGAGAATATCATCAAAATAAACTACCAAAAAATCCTCTTAAAGCAAAGAATATCACTCATCAGGGTACAACCCAAATGGTATTACCAACCACTCATACAATTCCTATTGAATCTTAAAAATTATTTTTTAAGTGTCTCCTACAATACTTGTGCTTGCTTTAGTTTGTCTAAGATATCATCAACTCTAGGTAGAGGATACCAAAGTGGTGATTTTGTTGAAGCTTAATAATTGACAAACCCCTTTCAGAAGATCAAGGATCAAATAAGCCATCATGTTCCCATTTATAAAAGGGAGCCATCTTAATAGTTGAAGAATTTTTGTTTCTTAAAATGGATATTTACTAATAAAAGTTCCATTAACATCATAAATAACACCAAATTGTAGTTGCATACTTGTCACAAGTTGAGCTATTCATTAGTAACCTCAAATCATTTAGGTCATAACAACACTTAAACCATATTAATGCCTACTATAACTTGAAAATCATAAGAGTTAAACACCATTTTAAACGAAGCCTACATCAATTACCTAAGAAGCCTATGGATGAAATAGAGTCGGAAGACAACTTGAATAGTTGGACAACTCAATCAAAAGGATGCAACTCAACAAGGTTGTTAAATTGTTACTCATCAATCATAGGTTTGTTTGATCCACCAACCTTGGGCATGTCCACCTATTTGTATAGAAAAAAAAAAAGCTTACAAGACACTTAAAGTATTTCTTTAGATTACTTTATTATTTAGATAACTATAATCACATATGTTATTTGTTTGTTTATTTTTGTCCAAATTACAACGCAATATCGATCTGCCATTAGATAAGAAACCAACCACTGCTGAAAGCCAGGATTCGTTTATCCATTAATAGTTTTCCAACTGTTAAGGGAAAAGAAATATGAGTTCTCAACCATTTCTGTTCCATGATAGGTACGCCGGATCACCTAGTGTCCTGTAAACAAGTTCAAGGAAAAATTTTTTAAGAAAAAACAATAGATAATTTGCTATACAATCAAAAATTCTCAAGCATCCACGACAAGAATTATATAAATAGTGAATAGTATCATCTTTTTTTAAGTGTCACAATTCTTCAGGAAGTCATAATCTTCATCAAAATTCTAATTTGCAAGCAATAAACAACCAAGAAAATGTTGTTTCCTAATCATCACAAAGGAAAGACATTTCAAACCCACAAAAATGAACACCTCAAATACAAACGTTACGCTAATTCTTTAGGAAGTCAATTTGTTCATCAAAATTCTAACGTGTAAGCAATAAACAACCAAGAAAATCATTATTATGTTGTTTCCTAATCTTCAGAAAGGAAAGACCTTTCAAACCAAGAAAAATAAACACCTTAAATACAACCGTTCCTCTGTATATCCTTATTCAATCTTTGCAAAGCTTGCTCATTAATGATCAATTGCATTGTTTTGCTGTTATGGTGTTTCGAAAAATCTTTGTTACACTCACACGAGAACAAGATTACCAAGAACATACTTGTGCAATTTGTTATTTCCATTACGCACTTTTGCTCTAAATTGAACATAACAAACATTTAGCAATTGTAAGTAGCATAACCAAACAAAAAAGCAAAACCAAATGAAGATGTAAAGCAGAGTCAGTTTTACTTTTTGTTTTTGACGAAAACCCAACAAATTTTGCCTATGAAAACTTCAAAAAAAATGAAAATATATAGAAAGAAAAATATATTATTTTAACATATATCATAAATGTTTTTCATAACACAGCCATACTGGAACGATAAGAAAACATAAGAGACATTGTATTATCTCTATAAAGGACAACTTTTTAATCTACGTACCTTGGCTTGAAGACGTATAATATTATGAAAGCCGTTGCCAGGAATAGACAAATGCTTCCAATAGTGATATATGCAGTTCCAAGGAAATCATTTTTCCCACCAATCCATGTGGTAGTTGAGAGAACCAATTTCTTTCCTCCACTAAAACTGTACGTATTATAATTGTTCTCTATTGCGACAGTAATCAAATCATTTGGTTGAAGATCCTCCTCAATTCTTCCATATAGTTTCCTAAATGTTGGTAAGGCAGCTGTTCGCATCCAAACAATAAGATCCTCCTGCTGATTCAACTGCAATATGAAGTTCCAACAATGAAGTTGGACAAAAACGTCTGAAGCAGAATACAGCAAAGCAAATTAAATAGGATGAAGGAATTACTTACAGGTATACTTTCATTAAGCTTGCCACCTCCGATAAGATCACCAGACTGGAAATTTTTAGGGTATACATCACTACCAAATTTGTGTTCCTTATCACTTGCCCAAGCTATGTTCTTTTTGTTCACTTCCAAATCTCTTCCTGGTAGTGAAAACTTGTATGTATCGTTGAAAAAACTCCAAGCAACCAAGCCACAAGGAACAATTGGTGCCCCATCAGAGGTTGTTGCTTCAGGAGTACAAGTACTTGTATCACTTTCTTTAGACTTCAACCTCAATTGTTTATCGCTCCTGCTTTTGACGTATCTGTGCATGTTTTACCACAGTTGGTTAAATCCAAGCATCGATGCTTAAGCTATAACTCAATAGATAATCTCAGTTTCTATTCTTAAGCTATATCTGTTTAATTTAAGATCCAAATACCAGTGGATACACTAATTCAAAGATTGGGTTTTAAAATAAAGAACATAAGATTATTACACAACGATAGCCCATGAGCATATCCTTTTTGGCTTTTCATTGAAAATATAATTCCTAGAGTAGAACACATGTTAAAAGAACGTTAATGCTGATGACAAATTCTGAATTATCAAAATAGTTAATCACTTTTCACACATATTTAATTATTTATGCTATTGAATTAACCTTTTAATGTTTCTCACAATTCCATTAATTTGGTATGCTAATTTTAGAAGCATTTCTATAAAGTATAACTCTAGCAGGCAGGGTAAGTGAACATGACAACCTTTTTCATATAATATGTTTTACCTACCGATCAAATGATTCATAACTCATTTGTTCAACATCCTTACTACATACACAATTTTGTTAATGGAATTATATTAATTTGAAATCATTGTCTATACCACGGTTCATAACCTACTTTAAATATAGTTATATCATCACATCCATTCTGCATCCTCTCCATTATAATCATTAGTGATTTCTACAATTTAGACCAGAAAAGAACTTCAAGTAGAATAATTATATCTCAAGGTCATCAAATTTTTTGTCAAGATTGATAAGGGTATTTGTATTAGGTACAATAATTAATTGAGTAATTCAACTTCTAGGAGGTTTTAAAAAAGAGTCACAAACAAGAATAAGCTAATGACAATAAGATACACAAATGGAACACTCAAATTTGTACGATGTTGTATGGCCGAGCACACTTATCCGCATGTAGCACTTGGCTAGCCACTCGAGGAATTACTTGCACATGAGCATGCATATCCAAGATTTGTAGGACCAGCAGAAGATTAACAACATCAGTGGACAATATATACAATTTTTGTTTTTCTCAACGTGCTTAATTACTATATATATGCGACCAAGGATTTCTATAAAAGTAAGTTCTATTAAAAACTCTCTTTCGCTCTCTTTCTATCTCTCTTTTTCTCTCCTAGCCATTCCTTGCTTACCACCTCTAGCAATTCTATAGGAAGGCCATTATTGATATTCTGGAACAAGATTTATTCAAAGACAAATCAAGGATGCTCAAGAGTAAACTATAAACCCTTTTCAACAAGAATTGGCAAAAATGGTAATTGAAGCATATCATAAAGCAAAAGCTATAAATGTCAATCCAACAAAAAATGGAAAATTCAATTTATGAGCTGGAGAATCTGTTGAGAACAGAAAGATAAAGATATTGATTACAACAAATCAATTATTGTTCATAGCATAATGATTATCATAAGAAAAGATTTAAAAGCAATGTAAAGCTCATAATACTCATGAAGATGTCCTCAGAATTGCAAGCAGCTTTCCAATAAATTGAGCTACGATATTACTCAATTGGATTTTAACACAAGAGCACAAGCCTGCTTATGAAAATCAGCCACATAGAATCCGCAACAGAAGTGGAATAGTTCAAAGAAGAATGTAATGCATATTTCTTAAAAACTTTACAACTAATGAATTACCGGCGATGATTCTGATAGAAGTTATTGAGCTCGTAATAGACGAAAACAGGACTTTTCATGTACCTAGGTACCTGAAGAATTTTAAATGAGTGAGAAGAAAGAAGATTAACCTTCAATGGCAATTCAAACCATGAAGATACATAAAATAGGCAGATTATTTCGTATGGACCAAATTCAAGGTGAAAAGCTCACTATCAGCGTTCTGATACATGTTTTCTTTGTCTCCTCACTTCTTATATAAGAAAATTTATCTTCTCGGTAATCACCAGGGATGCACGCCTCATCATATTGGTCTACAATTTCAACCACCTATATATGAAATACGATACTAAAACATTATCAAACCCAAGATGGAAATTTTAAGAACAGGTGGTATGCAAATAACCATGAATTACCTTTCCCGAGGCAGATAAAGAAGCAAGCCCAAGTGGAATAAAGACAATTCCTATCAATGCAAATGTAGCAATGACCTGTATTAGTTGAATTATTCGTTAAGTATCAATATTCCTCAAATAACAAAAAAAGTGTGAAATAAATTTGTATCTTACAATGGCTGGTGTTAATATTGGTTTACAAGCGGGAAGCTCTTGCTGTGTAAACGTGGAATCTGAAAATGTGATGAAGAAACGCCATCAACTATGGTAAAACACAGGAAGATGACATTGTATGACAAAAATGGTGGTACTTCAAAGATTAAAACAAGCAAATAAAATAAAAGACAATGACTGCTTGGATACAAGATTCCAATTCTAGCATCTGGACAAGATTGCAATGAACAAAATGTGGATGAACAAACTTTAATTTTTTATAATATAAAATTACTATTGATGTGTCAAACGGATTTTTTATTATCCTCCAAAACAAAAGATAAGAATACATGCAGATACTCAACAAGAAAACCTACACAAATGTCCTAAAACTAAGCTGCTTCCTTATCAAGTTGGAGTGGGAACAAGACTGAGAGAAATAGAAGGATGGGAAATTTCTGCTATGATTTGCACTTGATTGCCTCCCTGTGACCAGTGAATTCATATCAGCCTTCCATCCTGTGGTGTGTTGTCCTTGGCTTCCCCACTCCCTGCTCCTTTCTACTAGCCAACCCATGCCTATCTCCAAGAAGACCTCACATTACATTCTTGAGACCTCAACATCTTGACAACCCATAGATAATAAAATACACCATAGTATTTGCACATCAACGCGCAACCTCTCTTGCATTGATTGAACCTCCACCGCCATTGCCAAAAAATCAGCTGGCCTTGGATGAGAACAGCACTTGGCATTGCTCTACCTTCATGAACTTACCATCATTCAACTCTAAAGATCTTGTATGTTCTAGAAAGTTAGATATGAACCTAAAAAGTTTAAAATGCCCTAAGGCTCACTATTCAGTGATCTTTTTCATTGCTAGCTCAAGTCATATAATTAATAGTAATATAGCCCATGGATCTATGCCAAACCTCTTACATAGGGCTACCTCAATCCGTAGGGTTACAAACTGATACGAGCGTCTCTGCTAGTATGATTATGGTCCACTCCTATTTTGGAGCCCATTCGGGTGTGACTTCTCTCACTCGTAAGATCTTGTATAGCCTTGACTAATAAAGTTACAAGTGATTTTTCCTATACAAGTACAACCGACTCTCCCAGTATGATTATGGTGTCTCTCCCACAGTGGCACAAGCAACCCATACAGTCTTAAGGCAGCACTTCACTCTAATGCCACCTCCTTGACAATTATTCAAATGCCCCTTGATATATATGATGGATGACTTAAGCATAAAGTGGTTAAACTGGAGAAAAGTCACATCAAGCATAAAAGGTGTTGCCAATGACACAGGAATACTTGTAAGATGAAATGGATAACATTTTGAAAGTAAAAAAGAGAGAAAATAAACCTACTCTCTAGGTGTAATAGGGGGCAAATAAGCTTTCTAATAGAGTTAGGAAAAGAAAAAGATCTGGGATAACTGATGTTGGAGAACTTAGAGAATCTAATGGCCAAGTAGGAAAGAAATCTAAAACATGGAGATTTTCAAGAATTGGTTGTTTGAGTGGAATCACTTTAAATTTTAGCAACTTGATAATAAGATTAGGTAGAGCAATAACTCTTCTTCTTGGAAAGTAATTTAATTGTTGCCAAAACAAATGGAAAAAAGCTTTCCAAAATGATGAAGATCAAGATTAAATTCAAGCAAAGCTAGAGGCAGAGGCAAAAGATTTTTTTCAATCTCTTAATTATGGGTATCAAGAGATGCAATCTCTAGATCAAAGTATTTACTAGTCCTATTTCTCTTTTTCAATTTGCCTCTCATTTTCAACAGACAATACTAAAAATGTTCATGGAATTTTATGGATTTTGGAAATCTAATAAAAATTTTATGAACATTAGATAAAGATTACAAATAGAGAAGAATGATTTTATTAATCTCACAAGCCAGACATTATCAATAAAGAACGAAAAGATGATCTTGCGAGGTCTATGAGGCACACTAAGAAAGGGTGAATTGATTGTGTAGGTTCTCTAAAATTCTTTTCACGAGATGATTAAGTAAAATTATTTTGCAAAAGTTCAAGGCTATTCAAGGCTACAAATAAGTAAGAATGTAATTCAAAGTAAATCTGTAAGGATATAAGGACTTTTAGGTGGTTTAACTCAACCCAGGAACATTAGCCCGAAGTTGACTCAACAAGGACTCAATTGCATATAACCTTTCCTAACATATTAAGATCAGATAGTGGTAGTGGTGGTGTCCTTTAGCTTGGGAAGATTTGTCATGATCAGTAAGCACTAATTGATTTAAGGCTCCTCTTCCTCACTCACTAATTGAGCAAATGTTTTTTTTCTTCTCATGTCTCCTTTTGTAAAGGCTCTTAGGAAACTCAAAATTGGTTTAGGAGCCCAGAACTAAGATTCATTTTTCTTTTAAATGAAAGCTTCTCAAGGTAATAATTTTCTTCATTAATCTAAGAATTGCATCTCCCACATCAAATTTCCCTCTCTTCATGCAAAAAAAAGTGGCCATCGAGATTCAAGGGGTGATATGCTATTTGTCTCCCCCGTTTGGTAGTATAGTGTTCCTAAGAAAGTCTTGGATTAAATGTATCTTTAGGTCCAACTTCTTCACTTCCCTAACATGAAGGTGTGATGAAGTCTTTGATATAGTTTTGTTCACCTCTTCCCAATCAAATAGGTTTTCCTCGCACTATGGCCACAAGGAGGGTCCTATGATGGGTACCTTAAAGAACTATTTTACATCACACTTGGTGATATTAATTTTTGTGTTGTAAGTGTAGGAAGTGGCCATATAGAAGCCCATTCTTACACTCAAGTTGTTATTGAAATGTTTAATTAACTTGGAGTTCAATGCACAATTCTCCTATTGAACATTCTACAACCCTATCCCTTCAAACATCCTATTCATGAACTCTCTCAAGTATTGCAATTCCAGATCTACTAGTTTTATCACATTCATTGCATAGTTTTTCATAAGTTGATATGGCTCAAAATCTTCTTTTATCTTGAGTCCAGATTTATCAAACTCACAATTGGTTGAGGCTCTAATGTGCTTTGATTGCTACCTTCTACTCAATTTCACTAAAATTTTATATGTGCTTTCCACAAAAATCAAAGTTTCTCCAAATATATTTTCTTATTCTTGAACTTCTAAAAAAAATTTGTCCTAATAAAATATGGTGTACATCTCTCTCAACAATTATGTAAATAAACTCTTAAATAGGCTAGTACCTTAAGCTCATCCATTCATCTAGAGATTTTGACTTAGACATTCCCTTTGCTCTTTGGAGACACATTGTAGAGTAGTCACAAACAAGAGGATTTGAATGTAGGAGGGAGCAGTGGAAAGGATCAAGATTCAAGGTTGTGACACAGTCAAGAGAAGTAAAGATATAATACAAAGCAAAATCAGCTCATATTGATGAAGAATCGCTAAGAGATTGCCGTACATCTCATACACCCTCTACAAAATACATGACTCGTAAATAGAATCCCTAAAATTGTATCTACTTATGTCACCTAATAGTAGTGTATCATATGTTAATTGTTAACATGCCATACGTTATTCTTTGTCTTGTAAATTTGAGGTAAACGTATCATATGTTGTAATTTATATGTCGTATGTTAATCTCTATCTCAAGTCTAATCCTACAAGCTAGCAACCTAATTTAACACTGGTATATGTATAGAATGTTATGTACTGACATATAGTATGTGTTTTTTTAATTTTGAATTTGTTTTTTAATATTAAATTAATTATTAATGTTAAAAGTAATTCTTATGTGCTCTCTTTAATATAATTTTGAAATTCAATTTGCAATTGGGTTTATTCCTCCTCCATTGGAGGTATTTGCTCTAATTCAAGGGTAATTTATATTAGGCTTTCTAACCAAGCTTCTAGCAAGCAATTACTCAGATGTGCCAATTCCGTTCACTTGAAACCCATTGACTCTCTTTCTAATATATATAGCATTATGATTTAAAAATTGATTTAGAGTTCTTTTTAAATTTAAGAACCAAGGGTGAAATGCAAGCATCCTTCCACAAGGAAAGGTTGCTAATTCAATTAACTTATATTTTGGCAAAGTAAGCATGTGATTCAAATACTAAAACAAGGCTCATTCGTCAAGATGTGTCTCTATAGGACTTTAACATGGAGACACTTGTATGCACCTATTTATACTTTAAATTTAGGAACTCAAATTATCTTAGGTTCACTAGTAGAGGTGGTTCATAACATATGTGATTTTGTAATTTTTGCATTAAAAATTATTTTCTTTAAAAATCCAAACAAAAGGTTTAGTTTTAACATATACAAATTTCTTATAAGGAGTATCTAAAGAGATATGAACTAGATGAGAATAATAATTTCATATCATTTTGAAAAAAAATAAAAAGAGTCATATTTTTTTGGATGGAGCATGAGAATGAAAAGTATGCAAGAAGATCCTATATATTGCTGCATGCATATAAAAAGAACTCCTTTTATTTATAACTTTCACATGAGTACTTGATAAAGCATAGGCATGCACATGTGAGGTTGCAAAAGTAAATTTTGACTTTAAACATTTTAATTCAATTTCAATTGAGACAAATGCATTCAATTTCTTCAATTTAGAGTTTCCTTACTTGAGAAACCATGCTCAAATTTCAAGGATTCAATAATAAAAACATGCTCAAAAGAAATATTTTTGTAGTCACTCAACTATTTATGTGAATCACCCAAAGAGGAAAGTAGCATTTCAACATTTTCAAATAATGATATATTTTCCTTCTTAAGCTCATCACATAAGCTTTCAAATTCATTAATATGATGCACATGAATGGAATATTATTTTCCAAGATTAATATAGCTTTTGAATCAATTTTTCATATTCATTAATTAATTCATCAAATGAGTCAAACAAGTCACAATCAAAGGATGCATTGGTTGAACTTACAATATTGTTTGAACAAGTATCTTTTTGCATTCCTTCATCCATGGTAGTTGATTCCGAGGTGTTTGTAGGGCTCTTTCTTCTCCTTCTTTGCTCATTCTTCTTTAGCCATTCTCTTATTTTCTTTCCTCATCCAATTAAGGCTCGTCTCCATAAAACTTTTCTAACTCATACATAGCCTCATAGCAAATAGTTAACTAAAAATTTTGCATACACATATCTTAGGACAATACATAGTATAAGACATTTAGTTCTTGAGCATTTAAAGCTACATAGAATCAATCTTCTATTAATTCTTATCTAATCTTTCACCAATCAAGTTATGATGTTTTGAGGGGTTATATAGGTGATAAAACCTAAAGAACACCCTCCAACAACAAGAAACATTCACATAACTGCTAAAATCAATTTTTCACCAATAAAACTAACCATTGCATACTTTTGGCACTCGTACCATATGCTACTCACATTTTATTTTATGTCCATTGTATATTAATAAGTAATATATCATATTTAATCCTTGAGTTTTCTTCATTTGATGTTATATATTGTACATCCTTAACTAAATGTATTGTACGTTAGAATATAACATCTTATATTTAAGTCTCAGATTTGTACAATGTAATTAGAAAGTTGTAATTTATTGTCCATTTTATATTCCACGTATTATATGTTAGAAAGTGATCTATCTACGAAGTGTTCTTACCCCAAGCTCTTATCAGCAGACTTTTTTTTCAAAGTAACAACAGTGAAAATAGAAACATAATAATGGCGAGGAGCAAAGAAAGAAAGAGAAAGAGAAAAGAGTTTTTACCATAAGGAGATTGAATTTTCTAAGAAGTTTTCATTTAAAAGATTCTTGAATTCACGAAATTCAGGTTCTTATAATTCTGAATTTTCAAAATCCTAAATTGTTTCATACATCTTTTTCACTATTTTTTATAAAGATTTGGATACAATATTTAAATATAAAATAAAAAACATGTTATTTTGATCAAAAATATAAAAATTTCTCAAATTCCACAAATTCTATGAGACCGATTTGATCCCACGTCTGTTCGTGCAGGTGTGCCTGCCCCCTGCTTGCATACAATCCTGCCAAGGGAACTATCCATGTGTGCAGGTATTGTTCTTGTGCGTAGACAATCCTCCATGTGCTCATTAACCACAGCGGTGTGGTAAGTGCACTTACTAGGCTTGCACGAATAACACACATGCGCCTACCCCAGAGCGATTACTTGTGCCCGCGTGCACGTGAATCTATCGTGTCGTGCCCTTCTGTGCCCGCCATTCCACGCACGTCTTAGCACACGACTCTTGCTACTTTGCATCATATTGTTCTTTTTTGTCATTTTATCTCCTTGTTTTTTCACAATTTTAGATTCAATGAGCTTGGAATTGATCTCCTGACCATAGGTCCCTTTTTTAAATATTTAAGTTTCATCGAATCTTCTTTTCTAAACTAATTCTTTAGCAAATCTAGTTCAGTTGTCTTTTTTCGAAGGTTAAGACTTTCACAGATCCCATCAAGTGGTTTTTTAATTTTGTTAACAACACATATCTTTAGTAAGTGTTCACCAGTCTCTTCATTTGGTCAATTCTAACAATGTTTTCTGTCAATGCTTCTTTGTCTCGAGTCAAAAAGAAGTGTTGTCCATTCTTCGTGAACCGATATCATTGTGCTCGTCAACACCATCTCGATCTCATAACTATAGATTCTCCAATACAATTTGGCAGATATCTAGAGGTACCACTTCGTAGATAACCTTGTCAATATAATCTTTAATAATAGCAAACTTCACATTGTACTATTTTTTAACTATTGTCTCAGAGTTTTTATAAATCCACTACAAAGAATAAGATCTTAGATGTGATGTAATCTGTAATTTGTCTTTTCACAAGACTTTCTAATATTAGGTTCTTCTCGCTTCTAGTGTCGAAGATAACACTGATAAATTATTTCTTTATGTATATTCGAATAATGACGAGTTCTTTTTGCTTTGCATCATAAGGGATATGCCCATAAGCAATAAGCTTTTATCAACTTTTATAAGAATTTAAAGTACCTTTTCAATCAACATTATAGTAAGTACTTTGTCGTTCTTAGACTTTTCTAAAAAAAATTCAAGATGCAATTTCCAATATTTTTCTCATATGTGTCCTGTCTTATTACGATGATCACAATACTTCTGATTTGCACTAATATGAGTGTTATTAGTTGTGGTCATAATATATTGTGTTGAAGAATGGTCTTCATTTTGTCCTTAATTTTTGAACCTATACTTAGATCTCATAATATTTTGTCATTCTAGTTTTATCCTTTTGTATTCATTCTTTTTTTGAATAGTCATTACAAATGCATTGGTTTGTTTTAAAGATTGAATAAAGAAAAGAGATAATTCAGTAACAACAGAATAATATAGAACAGTAATATATTTTAACAATATCTGCATCTCTTCAATAAGTATTTCCAATCGCATGACTTGTCGTCGAAATTCTGTGGTATATTCCTACACCATATGTCATTGTCAGTGTCATAAATTATGCCACTTTCTTCATTTTTTCTCCATGTAACACAGGATAAAATTCTTCTCAAATTAATTGCTTAAATTGACTACTTGTCACTTCTGTAACTGTGTTATTTCTTAAATAAGTACTCCACTAGGCTAACATATAAATCGTCATTTTCAACCAAGCATATGTTACCATGCATCGAATTTCTCTGCATTTACTATATCATCATAATTTAATAAATCAAGTATAGTAACTACATTGAGAGGACATTATCGATTCTCCTACTTTGAAAAAATATAATTGATGTCATCCTCACCTTTATTTTTAATTATTTTAGAATTATTACTTAATCCAAAATTTTTCTAAATAAGAATATTTTTTTAATATTGTCTTTTGGATTTGTCATAAAGGATTAAGATTTTAACACTACCTCTATTAACATATGTATTTGTTGTGTTAATAAAGTTATTTGTGCTTTCAAGCTTGATGGTGAAATACTTAACACAGTCACCTCGATTGAAGCCTCTTCTATCTATATATTCTCTTTTGAGGTTTGTTCTCAACTATCTTCTTCTTTGCAATTGCCATTAGCATCGAATCAAAACACTCTGATACCAAAAATAATATGATCTGCTTGTGAGATGTTCTCGTCTCGAGCCCTAACAGCAGACCTTCTTCTCAGAGTAGTAATAATGAAAGTTAAGCATAATAATGGCAAGAAACAAAGAAAAAAGAAGGAGAAGAGCATTTTTTCACAAGAAAATTGAATTTCTCAAGTTTCCCTTCAAGGGATACTTCACAAAATTTTGATCCCTAAAATTCTAAATTTTTTTAAGTGTTGAATTGCTTCATACATCTTTCTTATCCTTTTATATAAAGGTTTGGAAACAATATTTAAATATAAAACAAAAAATATGTGAATTTGACTAGAAATATAAAACTTTTTCAAATTTCACAAATTCCACAAGATCGGCTTGATCCCACGCCCATTTGTGTCTGCACACCCACGCACCAGCCTGTGTACGATCGTGCTAAGGAGACTATTCATGCACGTGGGTACTATTCTCGTGTATGGACAGTTCACACATATGTTGAGCACAGTGGTGCGATACGTGCACTTAATACAACTGTGTTCTAAAGATTGAACAGAGCCTCTATGTTTGGCTTAGTGAGCCTTAATAAGCGGCTCCTACTACTTCGTGCTACGTCAACGATTTTCATTATCTAATCAAATTTTTTTCATAATTTTGGATTTAATAAAACTAGAATTGATCTTATTAAAAAGTTATGTAATATAAGTTGGTAGCTCTTCAAATATTTTACTATGCAGATCATCTGCTAGACCAATGTCTACTACTCAATGACCTAAATGCATTGAACATCTATAAATAACATAACATAAATATGTTAAATTACATGTTAGATAATATAATAAACACTTTGAAGGATTTGTTATCATTAAATTTAAGATATAACATTTAAGGCTCATAGCATTTAATGGATCTCCATCAAAAAGATTATAGCCTTTAATGGGTCTCCATCAAGGAGATTATATAAAGAGAAAAAAAAAACGATTTAGTTATCCACAATAGAATGGACATTCTTTCTCTAAAAAAGGCCTTAAGATCTGAGTCAAAACCCCCTGAATGGGACCCTTAAGAATCCATTTATACATGAAGAAGGTGACAAATCTTATGTCCTAAACTGACCTCATTTCCTTATATAAGGAATTGCAATTATCGTTTTCTTATAATCGTCAACCGATTGAAGTTAATGCTTTATTCCAACTATCGTGGCAAAGTTTATTATAATAGTCGAGATAAGTAACTGTTGGTGAATCAAGCACGATGAGCCATCATCTTCCTTGAACTAAATTGATGCTATTAAACAGGGATAAAAGTACTATAACTACCATGAATCACTAGAAGGTGAGTCCATTAAAAGTGTTTTCTAAAACGACATGTTATACTCAAGAAGGCAAAACGGATTACTAATGTTGGGCGCACTTGACATCCTTAATTGACTAAATTGATGCTATTAAACAAGATAAAAAGTACTTTAGTTATCATGAATCACTAGAAGGTGATTCCATTAAAGGTGTTTTCTAAAGCGGCATGCTATACTCAAGAAGGCAAAAGGATTACTAATGTTGGGCGCACTTGACATCTTTAAATGCCATCAGGCGATTGATGAATGACCTTCCATTAAACCGATTACTTTATCCTTCAACAAGTTAAAGTGAAGTTTTAAAGGCCCAAGTGGCATTTGAGGAAGCATTCTTAAAATCTAGAAAAAGAATTGAGGTTAGAGCCATTTACACATTCAATCCTTGGACTCATTATACCATCCTTTATATTATGATTATAAAGTTATCTTTTTAAAACACCTCAAAGAAAAATATGTGAACAAAAAAATAACATGTAATCTTAAAATATTCTATGAATGGAATATAAGCAAGTGTACTTATAAATGCATGTAACCCTAGCTATCTAAAAAACACTTCCTAATTTCTTTCGTTCATTTTTTTATGCAATCAACCTACATGTAAACAATGAAACATTGCAGAGCAATGTTGGATGCTTTTGACAATATCAAGCTTAGCAAAAAGGAAAGAATCAAGTAAACGCTAGATAAAGGAGTTATGAAAAAGAAACGAAGGAGTAAAGAGGTTACAACCCCTTGAGTTCAACTTGCACGATCAATACTTAAGAGTCTTATGTTAAATTTGTTCCTCCTTCAAGCAAGGAGGCAAAGACGATATTTAAGAAGAGCAACCATCATCTAAGGATCAAGCTAGCTTATCATGGTTAAGAGAGAAAATTGATTTATTGGTTAACCCCCTAATAGAAGTTTTACTAAAGATGAACTGATTACTAAACAGAATTTTTGTTTAATAATTTCAGCAAAAAATTATATTTTTGCTAAAATTTCTTAAATGTGTAAAATGCTTTGTCAATGTAACTAATAAAGGTTTTATTAATGAGAATAGTATGAAATTGTTCTCTCATTATTGATAAACTATTTAAATATTGAAGTCATAAATTTTACATTAAAATCTAAATTCACATAAGAAGATGTCTACCACAAAGTATCCTTGAGATATACTTAATCTTACACTTATTATTTGCTATTTAAAGCTCCACTACCTCAAACTCAACAAAACACCTTTGAATCCACCCTCAAAGCCCTTATTATAGCAATCTAGCCCAATTATCAACAAAAACTGCTTAGGAACATTTATTAGATTTACCATTTTACCCTTTATCCCATTCATAACCTCTTCCCTTCGTATTCTCCATGTAGCATTTGAGATTACAAAATCTCCTCCACTTCCATTCAAGGAGCAATTGAATGATATGTTCATTCTACCAAGGACTATGTGCCCCCTCTCCCTTTTTATTTATCACCATCATCAACGTTTTCTTTTGTGACCATGAATAAAAGTATGGCCATGAAGATTATTAAGGCTAGAAGTCATTTTTATCGCATCTCATCTTCACTAAATACCTGATTTTATTCAGTAAATCTTAGCTTTAGTCTATTCTCTCTTTTAAAGAAAGCTTACAAGTTAAATTTGGAGTATGACATGTAGATTACCATAGAGAAGAGCTTCATCCTTTTCTCAAACACTATAGGAAAATTCGATTTATATACTAGATATCTCTTAGTTACTTATTTGGGGCTCCTCTCATCAAGGAGAATTAGAGACTAAAAGGAACTTGGCAACCAACAAGAGTTGGGGTGAATTATGCCTTTTTTAAATTTTCTTATAAAAACAATACTTATTCAAACTCAAAGTTAAGGTAACACTACTAGATTTGAGGTAAGACTTGAGATTTAAACTTTAAGCAAACTTCTTACTGATTATAGAACAATTCATCCAAATAATATTGATTCTGTAAAATATTCCTTAGATTGTAAAATTAAATGATTCGACCACTAACCCTTGGTCTACATCCACCCCTACTTGATCCAACTAGGATTCCACTAACAAATGTCTATTGCCTAATCGACAGATAGACCGTACTTATCACACATAACCTAACTATTTGATTTAGTACTCAACAGTTAAAACAAGTCATATAGTACTTCAAAACAATTTATACAAAAACCTATATCTTAGTCCTCAAGATAAAGTGGCATAATAACTAGGTACGTTTAGAAGAGATGTTACCAACAAGTAATGAATGAAGAATAATATGAACCCAAGCATAAATGATATTGCAATAGAGAATAAATGCTCTAACTATAAGGGAAGATGAGCCTGACAATAAGAAAATTAATTAGTTAAAGGTATAGAATGTGTACTTCCTCTCTTTATATATTCTTCTCGTTATTCTTAATATGCTCATATGTATATGACCTAAGGATTTAGAATAAATTAAGGCAGATGCAACAACTAGATTTGCTTTCTCAAACAAATTGGACTATCCATTAGAAGTTTCGTCAACGCATCATATTAAGACGATGAAAATAGGACCAGGATCGTCACATCAATCCAATGATAATACTAACGCTATTTGTCTCAAAATGACTTAACATACAAGTTGTAAAAGAGTCTTCATATTTTACAATTCCAATTCTTAATGCAACGCTTAAGTTCAACATATATCCTACCTAACAATCACACAAATTATACAAATATAAGAACGAACATATTCCAATACTTAACATCATTTTGAGTTTAAATAGAGCATGCATGCTTAATAAAAAATCATCACCATAAAATATTTATTTTCATTAAGAGATGAGGTCTCGAAAATAGTTTTATGATGTGATCGTATAAGAACGAACTATTGTACAATCATGTAGTAGTTAAACTAGACTCGAACAGATAATTGTATACATATGATAAACCTATCATAGTAATACAACAACTTTGTATCATGTTTGTTCTAAGTCTCCCGTAAAAACATAATGTACAAGTGCAATATTAAAATTGCCATCATATGTTAATGTAGACTAATAATATTTAAACTTAATAAACCAATAATCACACTCATATGATACGGATATTGTATGCTTATGATACTATGAATCAATTTCTTAAGTGATTTTAGTTATCTGTGATAGGGAATGGATCATACAAGTATCGATACTTTACTTCGCACTGTACAACATAGTCATTATAAGCAAACAAAACAAAGCTTAGAAACTGTATAGAAACTATTACGCATACAACCAAGCTACAATAACATGACAAGGTCGTACGAATACGATATATCAATCGTACATAGCTAATCATAACTAAGTTTATATACATTACAAATTTTAAGAAGAAACAAATTGCATAATTGTATGAAGGAAGCCTCGCGCTCATACAAAGTTAACTGAAACTCAACTGTCAAAGAACAAACAATGTATATACAAACCAACACCTTATACAATCAAGCTTGTGCTTCTAATCCTAAGTTCAGATAATGGTCACATTTGTACAATAAACCCATCAAACCTAAATGATACCATGACATACTCAAACTTTAATTATAGTTTTAAGCCAAAGTGCAAGCCATACAATTACGATGCAAGGCATCGTATCGTATGATTATTAAGCAATAAATACGCGGCTTATTTTTAAGCATAATTTTACCAACTTAAAACCTTGGATTTCATCTAGAAAGATTAATGATAATTTTGCACAGATCTTAATCCACTTCTAAATAAATTCATACTCACAAACATCTTAGCAACAATACATGAGATGAGCAAAATGAAGTCAATCTTAATGTCATTTAATCCTAAAAGAAAGATTTGACATTACTAACTATAATTATAAGGAAAATGAAGTCCTTCAAGTGATTTAACCAATACTACAAAGAGCAAACTTAACTTATTCCAAAATCTAAAAATTGAGCCAAACCACTTATGAGCAAAGGCCTTCTCACTTCATTACATTCCAATGTCAATTTGCCTCACTCTTTTTCAATGATCCACTACAAACAATAACTAATGTCTATATACAAATACTTCAACCATCCATTAGTCATAAATAATTTTGATTTGTGATCATCATCCTCAAAGGTATAATGAAAACTTGGATTACATACATACTTCAAAGTGTCTATGCTATGCTCTCTAGTTGGACCATGTATTGAATGTCTTAGGCTACTTGGAAATAACAAGTTCGTCTAATTATAACCACTTTATTAAACTTTGGTGCAATCATTCATTATCCCAATGCTACTCAAAAATCAGTAAACTCAATGCATAATTTATCGTCCACAAATTCTAACAAGTGGACCATGGATGCTTAGTACCACATATGAACTCTTATATCCTTGGGGGGTGAGGTGCACTTGGCACCCCCTTATATCAACATTGTATATCTAGGTATGGTTTAATGGCCCCTCAGTTGAGTAAACTATGTGCTTCATGGATTCACACTATATCTCTCACGTTTCTAATGCAAAAGTGGAAGCAATACTCGACTTTATGGATATTTCATAGCACATAGGATAAATCTCTCATCTCATATCAATTATGAAGTGGGGGATGGTAAATATTTCTATTTCATTTACAATAATTTAAAAATGGAAAGAGACTCTACAACATCCTTAACCAACCTTCTTCATCTTGCTCAATAGCTAGTATCATTAAGCCATATCTTACAAGATCAGTGAAACCAATACTAAAAACTTGATTCTTAATTATATCGTCAATATCACTATTAACCCAACTACCATAAAAGCCATCACTTGGGGAGATGTGTGGAACTTCATATTTAAATCTATTTGAATTTTTGTTTTGTATTCTACACTAATTTTGGACTATAGTGACTTGATTTGGTACAATACAGGGTAGTAATGATTTAATATATTTTTTGTGGCTGGTTCTTTGACTACACCTCAAGACCTATGGATATCTTTCCCAACATAAGGCTAAGATTCCCATAGATATGTGTGTTATAGAATTCTAACATTTATTCACACGACCACCACTTCTTCCAGTGCTTATTCTCAAAGGAGCTTTTGTGAAGTTTTACCTCTAATTGCCTCCCCAAAACAAACTTCTACTCTCCCCTATATTATTTGAGGCCTAATTTCCAACCAACAAATAACCACAAGATCACTCGTTTATCATATCTAGCAGAAGCATAATGAAACGTACTTTAGTTGGCAAAACCTCACCATGCATGTTCTCATCACCAAATCCTTCTTCTTAGCATTGCCATGACATGGTTTCTATGCCTATCTTGTAAATTTACATCATATGGTTATCGGCATGCTATTATCTTGTACAGGTTGCTTTTGGATTGCATGCCAACATGTTGGTTTGCCATATGTTTATCAATGCACTCCTTACCCATATGAAAGATCTTTGGTTTGCTCATGAATGAGTTGGTTTGTTGTATCAATCCAATATCTAGTCATTATAGCCGCTTTAGGTTGCATTATATTTTTTTTCTAAGGTGCGTGTTAAGTCTAGACCCTTCTTTTGGATTTGATTGTACCATCTTAAGGGCTCCACATGTTTTTTCTCTAGGCCTCGCTAACACCCTTATTAATTATGTATTTATTACCAAATGAATTCTAACATAGCCCTAGCCTTTCTCTACAGGAAAAAGAAGCTTCCTTAACAAGCTTGTTTTATAGTATCGAATTATTATATCATTGTATGATAATTTTATTATAATTTTCCAAATTTAATGAGTTTTGTTATGGTACAAATTGAAATAAGAAAATTCTTAGTAATTTCTAGCCCTCCCAGATTGGATTTGCACAAAAGCAACTAATAGTTTGTTTGGAGTGACTCAAAAAGTATTTTTTTATCAAAAATTGGTTTTACTAAGTTGTGCCAAATGATTTAACAAAAGTTTCTTATTAAGGAGTGGCTTTTTCCCTAAATGGTGTTTCTTGCACAAAAGAATATAAAAAAGGAACAAAGAGTTCTCATTTATTTAAGTAAAATCATGTTAATTTAAATTAATCAAAAAATTAAAAATAAAAAAAAATCAAGTTGATTTAACCATAAGATGCCCACAATTATACAATACATTACAAGAATTGTCAAAATACAATAATAGAGATGCAACCAAAAATTTTTCAAATAAAGAACATAACAAAAACAAGGGCAAGGAAAGAATTGCTAGAATATAATAAACATAATGCATGCCTCTATAACAAAAATTTAACTTTGTTAAATTCAATGATGGTAAGGTGACTACTTCCTTTCAATCAAAATAGTGTTTTTCTTCAAGAATCAAGGGGAAAAATAAAAATAGTCATTTCCTTGACTATAATAGGAATTATGCAATAAGAAAAGAAACAAAATAGAATCAACAGTGCATGTGAAAAGAAAGCCAATAACCTACACTTTGGTTTCTTAGAATGCTTCTCCAGAACAGTGGATTTGTAGGTCATTTCGTTATTGTATTATGAGGCTCCCTTTATGCACACTGCAAACTGAATGAACAATGATGGAGAACAAACTAACGAATAAAAGAAATTGAAGCACGATAAGAGATAATGAACAAATTTCTAAAGGAGTTACAATTTCAAAATAGATGATGAAGAATAGAGGGGTTCAATCACACCTCCCCAAGAAATGTAACCATTTTAGAAATTTCCAATTTTGCAAAAATGGTTCTCCACCTCCATCTAGACTGTACCCTTCTGTTTAAATCAGTAAAGTTGTGGTCACTTTTCACTCCTAAAGGCCCTTGAGCTTTCTTTTTTTGTTGGCACAATCAACTATAGGATAAGAAGTACAGAAAAACAAAAATTATCTTGCAAAAGAAAAAAAATAATGAAAACAAGTAGCCAATTATATGTTATAATTCAATATGTATGGGGGATTACTAAAGTGGGAAGTATGCACTAGTTTAGTTTGGCCTTGTCAAATAAAAATAACAAATTATTGCACTATTATCAATTATGAAGGACTCTCAAAAACATATATCCTTGATGGAAGTACAAATGTGTATTTTTTATTTTTGCAATTGTCAATTAAACTAAATTTTTTTACAAAACAATTTATTTTAGAAGTTTAAGTTCATAACATGAGAAACTATATTCCTTGAACACAAATGTATATTTAAGCATAACGTTTATCTAAATTAATACTTTTCGATTTTCTTTAATTCTAGTTTGAAGTTGGAAATTACTATTATGTTCCATATTTAGGAATATTTTTAATGTATATACGATCATCAATTTTATTTTATAATTCAAATATGAAGGTAATAACTGTATAATGAGATGAAAATACTTTTTTCTTTTGAGACATTTAATAATATAAGCTACTCAATGGTTTGTTTGATGATGAACTATAAGGAGGTAGACATCTAAACTATTATAATCTATGTTTGTTTTCATTCTTCAACTGAAACCTATTCTTAAAAAGAGTTTTTAATGATCATCATTATCTATCATATTCAATTTTTAAATCAATAAAAATTAAGTGAAGGTTTTTTCATTATTATATCTTCTACATTTAACTTCTCAACAAGTAAATAGTTTTTATTGTCAAACAATCCAATAAAAAATACATTAGTTCAAGAATTATTGGCCTTATTTCATGATCATTCTCTATAAAACTCTCCTAATGTTTCAAGATATGACTCAACTTAATTTTCCTCTAATGAAAATAATTCTATATAACTCTTTTACAAGTAAATAGTCTCTTGTCATTCAAACAAAAATTATATTAATTGTAGAATATGTTGGTCTTATGTCGTAATTGATTCACTATAACACTCTTAAATTTTCAAGGCTTGACACACAAGCGTGACACATCAACCTAATTTTCCCATAATAAACATTATACTAGACATCTTTTTTACAAACATATTCAAATGCATATAACCTATTTTGGGAAAGAAACAATGCTTTATATGTTTTATCAATGCTCGCATCTCTTTCAAACCTCAAACAAGAAACCATAAAGATGCTTTGTGATAATCAACATGCATTAGAAATAAAAACAAGGTTATGAACATGAATAATAAACCTATTTTTCATCAATAAATGAAGTTCTGCCGAGTCCAAAGCCTTTATTGGCTGCATTAAAAATTACTTTTCCAAGTAACATGCTATTAGAAAGATTTCTGCAAAGAGATAAAAACATCCATCTAATCAAACTTTCCAACATATTAAAAACATGCAAAGCTCATAGTTGCTGAAAAATGCTCAATTAACCATCCAAAATTGTTATGGAATTAACACTGAATTATAAGTCCAAACCCACCATCATTAAGTGCTGATCTAAGCCTCAAATCATAAATGCTCACTGTGTGCCTTCAAAAAAAAAAATTCACAAAGAAACAAAATTTCAAACTAACCAGTTTACAACAATTACAATTCAATTATTAAAGAAAAAAAGATAAACCTACTACAAACAAAGCAAACTACGCAGCGGGATAAACTATGACGTAAAGAAAAGTACAAAAATCATGTTTATATCAAAAGAGTTCTGCAGAAAGACTTAAAATGGCCAAAAAAGGAAGAACAAAGCAAAAACTAAAATGGCATAATTTTCTGATAGCACGAAAGGATTGACGCAAGTTTTCAAGTAATCGAATTCCACATTGCCAAACACCACAAATGCAATTGATTAACATAGACCACAGCATTGGAACTTATCCTACGGGAAGAAGCAAACGAATTCAATGTCAGAAAACTCCCAGTATGTTATCGAAAATAACATAGGTTTCTCAAATGAACCATTCAAAAAGAAAGTACCGATACCAAAGCATCTCCAAACAACGTAAAAACCACGGACAGATCTATGTTGAAAAGAACTATCAGCACATTATACAGCGCTTGTTCTCTTTAACACATCATTCTACTAAAGATGAAATGAATGCCGAATCTATTTATCCAAATCCCATCATTCAATCCAACGCAGAGCAAAGCTTTAAGGAGAAAGGCCATAATACCTGCAGAGCTTCGGCGATACAGTGCTGAACAGAAGAAGCGAGAACAAGAAGACAAACGAAGCGACAAAACCAAATCTTAAGAAAATGCCCTGAGGCGATCGCAAAGGTTAGAAATGCCAACTTAGAAACATATAACATGGAAGGATTGCATTTCGCACTCCAAATTTCCAATATTCACCTTTTTTTTTTAAATTAATTTACGCAAATATTCTGGCGGTTTCTCATTCACAGCTTTTGCATGAGAATAAAAATTATAAAATAGTCTTTCCTATAATAATAAAAACATGTATCTATTACTAAATCGTTAAATGATCAATGTTTACAGTATGAATAGCTGTAGCTCATTAAACAAATAATAAAAAATAATATCAAAAGCTGAGAAATTATTTTTTCAAACAAAAACAATTTTGGCTACATTGACCTGCTTAATTTTTTGCAATAAACGAATATTTTTCTAAGTTTGGAAAAAACTGAAATCAAGTCAATATTATTTTTAAATTAGAAAGATAAATATTTGCAAAATTGAACTTTGAAGTTGAATTCGAAACCTATATAATATATCTGTCAAAAACAAACGGTACAATGAATAATTGCTTATAAATTCAAATACTTTAAAATTGCAGATAGTTTGTCTAGATATTTGAGGGTATGATTTATTATAATATATTTAGAAGATAATATAAAAATATGAAAACAAAAAAGAAAATAAATTAAAAGGAGCAAAATTACATCAGCTGAATAAAATGCGAATAAACTAAAGTTAATCAGAATAAAATTAACGGCAAGAAACAATTGAGCTTTTTTTTTTTTTTTTTTTGAAGCAAAGAAACATTGAGCTTTGCAGAAGATATACAGGAATATGACACGAATGGAACATCAGGATTTTAAAAAAGAATTTAAAAAATATATATTTTTAAGAAGATACTTTTAAAAAGAAAATATTCATAAAGATATTTAAAAAAAAGTTTTTGGAAGTCTTATGTTATGCAGAAGAAAAAATTATGAAAATTATTTAATAAAAACTTTTGATGTTTTAAAAGTTAAAATGAAAAAAAAAATTGAAAAATTATCACAAAACAAAGCCTTAATTTTCTCTCAAAAAAAGAAAAAAAAATTAAAGACTATTTCACTTTTAAGATAAGAGTGAATCTTATACTCTTATTACTCTTCTATTATGATTGTCATTATCCTTAGCAATTAAGAAAGCTATTCAATTACCTTCCTCTCATCATTAGCTTGGATTGGCCTCTCATCAATTCATGTAAGGAAATGTTGAAAATATAATTGGTATTGAAGCATTAAATAATAAGGACATGCCTTCAATTTATTTGTCCAAAGAAACTAATTCCTTAATAATTGACTACTATGATTACTGATGAATTTTTTTTCTTATGCTCAAATTTATAACATGTTAGATTGATAGTCACTTTTATACACAATATATAATACAGAGATCAATTCACAACTATGTTTCAATAGCAATTTCACTTTTAGTAAGAATAAAATCATAATAAAGAGTTTTCACTAATGTTGAGATGCTAGATTTTTAAATCATCATATTCTCCTACCTCTAATAATCAGCCCCTCCTCCTCTCATCAATCACATGAGTATAAGAATTAAAGAATGTTTGTAATAATGAGTATTGGGAACTAAAGAATAATCATTCATAATATTTAAAATTTCTATCATGTTATTTTAAAAAACTATTTGCAATAGGTCCCCCATCTATTTCAAAACCACAACCTCCCATGCTATCAAAAAAATTAACATTTGACTAAAGCCATGATGGTAAATATAAAACTTAGGCTATTTTAAGGTTATATACTCCTTATTATAATAGATCACATTGTATTAGTCATGAATGTTACTTTATTCTAATCATGTGTTGAATCGCACCCTCTTATACCACTTGTTTAATACTAAGAAAATCATTTTATTTGTACTAACTATTTTCTTAAGTGATTTAAGTTTTGAATCATTTATGACAACCTGGAGATATTGCTCATGCTTGACTCAACTTTCACATCTTAGTGTTATTTGTTCAAACTCTTAGTTGAGTAGTTGCCTATACAAAGCTCATCTTTAACTTATCATTTAAGTTAAAATTATTAAACTTATCACTTGATATTTATATAGAACTTAAAATTGTATTTAACTTACTTAAGAGTGCATCTCATCTGAGTTATCTTCACACATATAACCATGCCTTAATGAGCATTATATATATCGATTTACATATGTATGAAATGCATTAGCATTCAATTCATCCATTATTTATATCATTGCTTGCTTATTTAAGTGAATATTTTTATTTTATCCTTATTAAATGGTTTTATCATCATCAAAAAGGGCATATTATTAAACTCTTGGTCTTTACACCACTTGATTGATGATAATAAATCTATTATGTTTGTATTAATACTTTTCTTGAGTGATTTTAGTTTTGGATCATTTATGATAACTTGGTGGCATCGTTCATGCTTGGCTTAACTTGCACATAATAGATCATTGTTCTAACTCTTGGTGGAGTGATTCCCATCCAAAACTTATTTTTAATGCATCATTTGGGTTAGAATTATTAAATCTATCACTTAATATTTATAAGACACGTAGGATTTCATTTAACTTACTCAAGCATATAGCTTATTTAAGTTATCTTTATATAACTATGCCTTCATAAGCATTAGATATATAGGTTTTCATGTACACGAAATGGTCAAATTTTATAGTTTACAAAAATATCTAGTGTAACATATTTTTACTAATTATACTTGTATAAGTTTTACTTTGTCTAATATGATTAGCATCATATGTGATTAGACAGAATATTAGTTAAGGATGATCCCATCTTGCACATGTTAATTATAATATTCATAAGTGTATGATAAAATTATTATACAAGTATGTTATTGATTGACCTAAAAGATGTGAGTTGAGGTGCATACTATATGATTTTAGCAATAATAATATATTCTTTAGTTGAATCAAACATGATTTATTGAATTGCATTGTTGTATACATGATTTATTTAATTGAGTTCAATGAGCTGAAGACTACAGTAGTAAGTTATTTTTATTGTGCCTACATGATATTATTTTTATATAAGTACAATACTAATTAAGAGATCACCTCCAAGGTCATTGAATTTGGAATGGATCAAGAAAGGAGAAAAAATGATGAAAAAATAATAAAAAGTGATGACATAGAACAAAGTAGGAAGATCTTGCACTAGGCCATGTGCGAAGACATGCTGCAGCATGCTAGCTAAGTGCCCATGAGGAGGTGTTGGCATACATTACATTTATGCTAATCAGTCACTTATCATACATTTGCGATCAACTCACGTGCGGTAGGTAATCAGTGTGGGTGGAATAGTACCTAAACATATGGACACCCCCTTAGTGTGGTCGTACATTGCAATGTGAGGCACATGCAAGCGAACAAGCATGAAGATGCAGAATTTACAAAATTTGAGAAATTTTTAATTTTTGGCCAAAATGACATGTTTTTTATTTTATAATTAATAATTGTATCATAAATACTATATAAAGGGATGGGTAAGGATGTAAATTCAAAAGAATTTTAAAAAAATCAGAAGTAATAGAAAGTCAAAACGTAGAAATTTAAAAAGTTTTGAGAATTAGAACTTCATAAATTCAAGAAACACTTAAAAGTAATCTTTTTAGATAATTCAATCTTCTTATGACAAAATCCTCTTCATCTTCTCCTTCTTCATTGCTCCTTTCTATTATCACGCATCCACTTCCATTGTCACTCCTCTAAAAAGAAGGTTTATAAACGAGGGTACAATGTGAGAAAATCTTGTAGATAGATGAGATACCATTTTACCCTGTGAGGTTAGTTTCAAACTTAGGCAATAAATAAGCTAAATTTATTTGTAGTTATATAATATATCCTTTGAACATGTAAGATGTACATTTTACTTAAGATATTTTTTATGAAACTGTCATTTGAGTATAATCAATTTATCATATAAATATGATTTCTTATAATTAGTAGAAGTGATCTTGTTGTAGAACTTATCATAGCATATAATCATGCATCGTCAACAAATCCCTGAGAGCTCAAAAATTGAACTTGAGAAGATATGTTCTTCTTGTACTATGAAATATCCTCATTATATAAACATGATTCTTCATTTTCTTGGACATTAATAGGTTAAATAAGCACAACTTTATGTCATTCTTTGTGAGTTATTGCCTTTGTATGATGCTGTGATCATAACTGTATGATATGTTGTCAAAACCTACAAAGGTTACTTTATTTGCTTCAAGAATCTAATTAGAGCTATTAAAACTCTTTTATTTTGATATAAATTGTTTAGTATAAAAAGAAGAAAAAATCAGTAAGAAAAGGATGATGGTCAGATTGGAAAATCATTTTGCAAAGTGGGAAAGAAAAATCCTTAGTTACATGCTTTGCCTAACCATAAAGAGTATTCTTTTTATTCTTGCATTCACAGATTTCTCTATTTACTCATTCACAACATTGTTTCAAGCTAGCATTTCAATTGGTAATATCTTTTAACAACTTTTTTTATGCCTTATAGATTTTTTTAATTAATGATATAGAATTTATAAGTTATCTTGTTAAAATTGTTGTAAAATTTGTAAAGCTATTTTTGCTCTTTTTGTATGTAGTACCTCTATTGTCTTTATCAAAAAGGAGTAGTGTTGTAAGATTTATCTTTATTGGTTGTGAGTAATAGTTTTTTAGTGGAAGTCTTATCAGGTTGAGGGTGAATGTAAGTATTGGTTGAACCAAATTACTTAAAAACTCTTGTGTGATATTTACCTTACTTGCATCTTATGCTTTACTCATCTTATGCTTATAGATAATGTAAAAAGGTATCAATTAAACATTCTTACAAAAGAAAAATGATTGAGTAAAAGATTGATGAGTTACCTAGAAATGAAAGAAATATTAAGAATAAAATATTGCTTGAGGCACCATGATAAGAAACTTTATGAGCAATTCTTAAACTTATGTTAGGAATTTTTAAGCATTAAAGATTATTTGAATCAATTTGAGGTTTTAATTCTTAGGAAAAAAATATAGTTATAATGATTAGCAACTAATAAATAAATTCATTCTAGGATTACACACAAAAATTAGATAAAAGATGAAACTTCATGACTGACAAACTCTAGAAGATTCTTTTTATCTTGTCCAATAGTTAAAAGATAAAAAAACTAACATTCTCTACTAACAAGATTAAATCTCATACTTCTACATACATCATGCATAAAATAATTCCCAAATATTGTTCAACATACCAAAACTCTTGTAATACCAAAAGCTCAATATCTTAGCCCTTAAAATATGATCTTTCAAACTCTAATGGAAAAGAAAAATGCATGTTTTTCTTTAAATGTGATAAACTTGATCACATTCAAAACTAATGTATAGTACAAATCTTATATATAGAAGAAGATGACTCCCTTAAACTTGAACCAGAAGAGGTTTAAGTTGATAGTCAATTTTATCAAACAAAGAACATAGGATAGATGATAATGAATGCTTAAGAGTCATAAGATGTCCATTAGTGTAGAGGATTAGATTAGCATGAATATCTTTAATATGTTTGTTACATATAATGAAAAGAGATATAGATTGATCATACATGGTTCTAATGTTATGACACATAGTTTGACTAGGAACAACCTCAAAATTGAACCTCATCCTAATCTCTTTCATGTGAGTTGGGCCAACATAACCTCCTTGTCTATGACATCTAGATACCTTGTTCTCTTAAAAATAGGCAATCATGAAGACAATATGTGGCTTGATATTCTTTTAATGAATATAACACACATCTTAATTGGAAGACCATGGCCTTATGACATGAATGCTATTCATGTTGGTAGAGAGAGTACATATGTATTCAAATTTAATGATAAAACTATCAAATTATTACCCTTAAAACCTTAGACAAACTGACAATTCATAAGAGCCAACTTGACATCCTACCTATATAACCTCAACACAAAGTTGCCAAACACAAATTAATTATCTTGAGAGATGATTTATGTATGAATAGACTTATAATAAATATTAATAAATTAAGTTCTTAAAGCTTATATAAAGAATTTTTTGATCCAACTTCATTCTTCATCATGCATATGAAAGAAGTTGATAAAATGAAGATGGAGACATCCCATCCACCTTTGATACTTGATATTCTATCTTAATTTAATGACATTACTCCTAAGGAGCTTCCTAATGGGCTACCTCTTATGCAAGAATCTAGCATGCCATTGACCTAATACATGGATCTCAATTGCCAGATTTCCCTTGTTATCAAATGAATCTCACTAAACATGTAAAACTAAAAAAAAAGTTGATGAACTACTTCAAAATGATTTCTTACAAGAAAGTCTTAGCCTATATATAATTCCTACACGTTTAACTCCCAAAAGGATGACTCATGGTGTATGTATATTGATAATAGAGTCATTAACAAAATTTTAATAAAATATCAATTTTTAATACCTCAAATTAGATGATTTATTAGACCTTATTTCTAGTTTTAGTATCTTCTAAAAAATAGACCTTTTGGAGTGGTTATTATCAAATTAAGATTTGTCATTATGATGAATAGAAAATTATTTTTAAAACTCTTGATGGTCTTTATGAGTGATTAATGATGCTTTTTGGTTTCTCAAATGCATAACATATATTCATGCATTTGATGAACATTATTTTCAAACCATTCATCAAAAAATTCTTAGTCATGTATTTTGATAACATCTTTATCTTTAACCTTGATGAGGCATCCCATCTAGAACATCTTAAACTTATTTTGGAAAAATTCAGACATGAAAAACTATACATAAACCTAAAGAAGTGCTCCTTCATGCAAAAAGAAGTTAATTTCTTAGGATTTGTATTATAATCTATTAGCCTCCAACATAAGCCATAAAAAATTAAAGCCAATTTTTATTAGCCAACCCTAAAAAGCATAACTAAAACTAGAGTTTCCATGTCCTTACAACATTCTACAAAAAGATTTTAAAGAAATTTTAACACAATAATAGCTTCAATAACTTATTCTTTGAAGAATGATAAATTTGTATAAAGTGTTGGTATACAAAAGGCTTTCAATCAAATAAAACTACTCATGAAATCAACCCTTATTCTATGTTTACTTAATTTTAATAAAGTTTTTTGAGTTCTTATGTGATGCTTTTAGGATTGGAATTAGTGATATATTTAGCCAAAGTAATCATCTAGTATCTTACTTTAGTGAAAAAATAAATATATCTAGATAATGATATTCTACATATGATAGAAATTTTAATACAATCATATAATTATTAAAACATTAAAGATATTATTTATTGTATAATAAATTTATTTTGAATATGTCTCATCAGGCTTTAAAATATAGTAATACATAAAGGAAGTTGAATCATAGATATACAAAATGGATTAAATACTTACAAGACTATTATTTTATTCTCCAACATAAACTAGTAAAAGATAACAAACCTATTGAAGAATTTTTTAGAATAACAATAGTGATCACTTATTTAGAATCATAAATTCTTATATTTGATAGGATAAGGATGATTACTTAGTTTGTAAAGATTTCAATAATATCTATATAATCTAAAAGATAAATCATCCATCATTTGTAATAATTAAGCCATTGTCAATGACTACTTATATAGAGGAAAAAATAATTATGCATCCCAAACATATCACTTATAGATTTATTAATTATAGAAGTGTATTTTAGAGGAACCATAAGATATATGAGATGTGACAAATTTGCTTAGTTGAATTTTGATTCTATTGGCCATCCATCAAATGAGATACTAATCAAATTATATCTTAATGCTACACCTGTAAGAAAAGCAAAACAACTAAAACAAAAAGTAAGACAATATATAGCATTGATAGTTCCTTATCAACCTTGGGAAAACCTCTCCATGGACTTCATCTTAGGCTTACCAAGAACATTGCAACATCAAGATAGAATCTTTGTAATAGTAGATCATTATGGAAAACTTTATACCATGTTTTAAAACAAATGACATCTCACCTATTGTAAAACTTTTGTTGAAAGAGATAGTTTGCTTACATGGCTCTCATTCAACTATTGTTTTTCATTGTGATGTTAGATTTATCTCTTATATTTTTGGAAAACACTTCAAAAATTATTTTAAACACAAATTAACTTCTCTTTAGCCTTTCATCTCCAAAAATAGATGGACGAACAAAAGTTGTTAATCATACATTTAAAAATATCCTAAGATGTCTTGTAAAAAGAATTTAAGAACTTGGGATTTGCATTTACTTTTATTAGAATTTGCATATAATAATACTATTTCCAAAACAACTAAGCAAATAATATTTGAAATTGTATATGGTTACAATAAAAAATATCCCATTTACTTTCTTAGCATACTTATAAACATATTTTCTAATTTAACTTTTACTTTTGCATATGATTTTTAAGCAAAACATAAATAAATTAAGGAATAAATTGAAGCAAGTAATGCAAAGTATAATGCAAAGTATACCAAAGCTATTAATCAAAATAGATCTTTAAGAGAATTGAATGAAGGATATCATGTTTTAATTCAAAATAGCCTAGAGTACTATTCTTTCGCAAAATATAAAAAAATTACAAGCATATAAATTCTATATTCTTAATTTGACACACGACATATTTATTAGTCTTGTTTTCAATATTAAAAGCCTTCTACATTATGAAGGTACTTCACAATATTTCTTGGTGTAGTTTGACTCTTATGTAGGTGGATATAATAATCAATTACCAATGCAATCAAAGCCAAACTTTTTTGAGATTGATGACATTATTTCTAATGAGAATTCCTCTTATATTGACATGTCTTTCAAGTTTCTTATTTATTGGAAAAATGAATTTTCATCTAAAGATACCTGAATGACATGAGAAAAATACAAAAAGTTTGTTCCATAACTTGTAGATGATTATCTTACTTCACCTCTATGGAATAAAGTCTTGTTTAGTTAGGAGAAAATGAGGCAACAAAAATAAAAGAAATGATAATATAATAATAATATAGACCCATAAAAAGGTCTTAAACTTGAATCAATCAAGTTAAAACTTCTCAAAATTTGATAAATTTATAACACTTTAGAGAACATATAAATATTAGCCTAAAGAAGTCATAGTTTATCCATACATCACCATGACTATACGGTTGGTACTATATTAATGAAGATATTCAAAATATTCAAAGATATAGATAAAAATTTTCAAGAAGTATGTAAGATATATGATTTTATTATAAAGAATAAAAGTCTTTAAGTAGGTGGGAAGCATATTATTGTATTAAAGAATGATATATGAATAAAAGTCTTCAAGAAGTTGGTAGGAAGCATAATTTTATATTAAAAAATTATATATATATATGAAAGTCTTAAAGAATTAGAAAACTTATTTTATATTAAATAATTACTCATAATCTTCTATTTAAAGGGCCCCTTATGAATAGATGAATAGTAAATTAGTTGTTACTAAAGAAAACATATTGTTTGGTGGCTTAATTATTTGAGTTGGCTTGGTGGTATTCTCTTGGATTCATTTTGATGAGTGAATTTCTTTCTTCTTTATCTTCTTAATTTTATTTCCTCCTTATTTAAGCTATTTTGCCATACTTGTCATCCTATTTAACCTAACTAATTATTTCATTTTGTCACACTCCATTGCTTTGTAAATTCTTTTATTTTGGTTCTTGGGTGTTGTTGCTTTTGCACCTATGCTACTTGCCTATTAGTTTCATGCATATAAGGCTTGAGCTACATTATCTACCAATGTTGTCACTATTGTCACAAATGCAAGTCCTACCCTTAAGTAAAATGAATAATGCAACCTATCATTCTTTCACATTTGAACTACTACTTGGCTCAATCTCTCTTGCTACATCACTAAGCTTACATTAAAGTCTACTCTTATTTTTTTGGGGCCAAGTAAGAGTCAACATATATAAAATTCTATTCCTTTGTTATTGCAACCAAGTAGGGGCCAACTTTACTCAAACAAGTACACAAATAGCTACACAACATTCTAGGATTTTATATTATTTTACTTGAGTAAATGATATGACACAAAATCTAAATATCATGGAAGGGTTTACCAGGTAATATGAACAACTTTGATGTACAACATGAAAGAATGGCTTGATCTCAAATCCAACATATAATTTTTTAGACCATTCACTTTCATAAGTTAATAAATTCTTTCTTTATGATGTGATTCATGTAAAGATAACTCTTAATTCAATATGCATGAGTAATATGAGTGTAACCTTATTTGCTATATAAATATCAAGTGATAAGTTTCACAATTCTAACCCATGATAAATTGCAGAAGAAGAGCTCTAAATGGGTATCCACTTCACTAAGGCTGCAACAAATAGATCCGTGATTTACAACTTGAGCCAAGTATTAGTAAAGCCTCGAACACACTTAACATGTTATCACTTATGGATTGCTATAAGAAACATTTGATCAAGCTATTCATTTGATTATACCTATTGATCTTAAGATGCATGATCTAAAAAATACTTAAAAAAGTATTAGTAAAGTATCACAATAATTTTATTGTTATTAAACAAATGGTATAACAACCATGGGCAAAACATAATTTGATTAAGAAAGAAAATGTTTCTATTGCTATTTTATCTTTTTATTAAGAATTGCAATAATTTTATGAATATAAATAATTCATACCCCCCTCTTGTGTATATTATTTTCTTATATTTGCAAAGATATAACCCTTAGAAGCATGATGTTCATTCCTCAATAGTAGATTACTATGATCATGATAACTACTTTATTCTTTCCCAACTTACCTCTATTATTGAAAATTGACTACCTTCTTTCTCTAACCTTTGGTTCATTATATTTGGAATATTGTTCTCTTTAGTTTTCTACTTTGATTCTTCTTTTTGATAGAAATTACAAATTTTCTAGCCTATACCAAAGATGGTTTTCTACTTTGATTCTTCTTTTTGATAGAAATTACAAATTTTCTAGCCTATACCAAAGATGGCATATCAAATAAAGTCAGTTCTATAGCAATAGGATAATGCAAACTAGAGATATATTTAGATAAAATTTACATCTCATCAATAGGTATCCTTATTGCCATGGTTTGTTATCAAAATTCAATGGTGTATTCCTGCATTATTTATCATTGTCGATGTCATCGACCATGTCAATTCCTCTTTTCCTCCACATAACCCATGGGGCAAAATTCTTCTTGGATTAATTTCTTAAATCAACTTCACATTATTTTTATATTTAAACTAGTTCTTAAATGTACATTCTACTAAGCCAATACAAGACTCATCATTTTTAATTGAGCATATACTATTTTGTCAAATAAGGAGTAATCATATAGAGAGAAATAGGTCTCTGATTGTTCTAACTAGGTATTTAATTTTTCTACATCTACTATATCATCATAAATAGATAGATCAAGTTTACTATTTACCTTGAACAGATGTTGATTATGAAGCATTGATAGGGCAAAGATTTGTGATGGCATCCTCATCCTTATCTCCAATTATCCTTGAGTTAGGAATATTTTCTTTTCTTGTTTTATTTTCCAAAGTTTTTGTAGGAGTAGACTGAAGAACTCTAATACTTAAAATAATATAATCTATTTGTAAGATTTTCTCGTCATGAGCTCTCAATAGTAGGCCTTTTGTTCAAAGTCATAATAATAGAATTTGAAATAAAAAAACAAAAATAAGGAATAAATGCTTTTGGTGATGTTATAGGCACCATAAGGTGGTATCAGAGTAAGTTAGATACTTGTGAAAATTTAACTTGGAGAAATAACACCTCAAGCTATATGTGCTAAGTGGATTATCATAGTGGGTAAGACAAACAATTACTATTATTATTATTCTTATAATTTAATGGGTACTAAATAGCTTTATGTATATTATTATATACATGCCTTAAGAATTATTATAGATAACTTATTCTAAATGACGAGGAAATGGCAAGTTTTAATAATGAAATGATCATAGAACAACCATCTTGGGAAGAAAGAGAATATGAAATAAGGACATAACAACAAGGAGGTAAACCCAATAATGGATAAAAATTACTAGGGCTAAGATATAGTCTAGATTATATCTAGCTATTTGGATCATGGAGCAACTATAAGTCTTCACCCACCACACTTAATAGATGAGATCAACCCATTTTAATTAAAGTAGTAAAGGATTGAGATGCTCTTTGATTGTTTGGCTTGCTTAGAGCATCAGAGAGTTTACTTGGTGGTTTTGACATTAAGTGGCATTATTAGTCATTGATGGTAGAAATAGTGAAGACTCAACTTTAAGGAGAGAATGAATGAAAAACAATTCATGAAGAGAGTTTTAACAAGCATTATAAGAGTGGTATGTTCTAAAATATTTCTAAAAACAAATGTAGAATGATTTGACAAAGTTATATCAAAGGGGATTCATTAAATGTGGAAAAAAATTCTCCAAGTTGGTCATATATGAACCCAAAAATGGTTGATATTGACAAACTAGAATATTTCATGTTCATAAAGGGTGTATATTGTTCTATTGAAAGTGTTATGACTTTGATATAGTTTACTTTTCTATAAAGACTTTGTTAATGGAGGTTGCATGATGCACTTAAAAGAACATGTTGCAATAGAGGCTAGGAAGGCATTTAGGAAAAGGAAGAGAACATTCTCACTAACTTGTGGGAAGAAATCTAGGAATACTACCATATCTAGCTCAAGATCCCAAGCTATAGTACCAAGAATAAGGGGAAAACCAAAATGCAAAACATGTAACAAAATTCAGTATTATTATTTCAATTATCAAAAAGGTCTAATTGGTTAAAATCAATTAAGGAAGATCAAGTAGAAGATAAGGAATTACAAAAATTAATTCAAAAAGTTAAAGAAGTTAGAACTCTAATTTTAAGTTAAGTCATAATGAAGTGCTAAGATTTCAAGACCAGTCTTGTAAACCAACACATCAATAGCTTAAGGAATTATCATTAAAGAAAGCACATAATTTCCAATATTCTATTCATTCTAAAGAAAACAAAATGTATCAAGAATTAAAAATGAGATATTGATGGCTAAGATAGAAAAGAGATATCTCAAAATGGGTTAGAAAATATTTGATCTATTAGTAGGTAAAGTGAGAAAAACCCAAGGGGGTTATTACAACCTTACATATTCCTAAGTAGAATAGGAGGAAATTATCATGAAGTTTATGATAAGATTACCTTGATTATGAGTAAAATATGATTTTATATGATAATAATGAATAAATTAAAAAATATAACTCATTTTCTTACTATAAAAAATATATTCAAAAGAAAAGTTAATAGAAGTTATATTAATCAAATTGTTAAGTTACATTGTGTGACAAAAGGCAATCATTTCATATAGAGATAAAAAATTCACTTCTTATATTTGGAAGAGATCAATCATTTGATATAAACTTGAAATTTAGTATAACAGTTCATCTTCAAACTGATAAAAAAATGGAATGATTAATTAAAACCCTAGAAGATTTATTATGATTGTATATATTAGATTTTGGTAGATATTATAAAGTCATCTAACATTAATTAAGTTTATACATATTAATAGTGATAGAGAATATACAAGAGAAACTCTTACAACTTTATTTCGAAAAAGCTTTAATACTAAAATGACAAGGAATGGAAAGGAGTGAATCTTAGAACAAGATCTATGGCGATTCTAGCTCAAAAGAAATAGGCTTAGGGGGATCTATTTTACTTGGAGAAATTTTGATGAATAGACTTTATGAGGTTTTAGATATCCAAATGCATATGAAATAAATTTACCAATATTTTTTTGGGTAGCAATAATGATGACTCATAAATTTGTTGATATAAAATAAAAGTTTAATTATTTAAAGAATAGTAATAACTTAGTTAATGTGCTAAGCTCTAGTCCGACCACATATAAAAAACTTTAGGCATGGTGTATTAACTACATTATACCAAACATTATCTACATAGTGTTAATAATGGATAAGAGTAGAAAAAAGTTAACTTCAATTTGAATGCTATCATGAAAAGTAATTATATGTGGTCTAGCATATGTAATCGAATAAATACTTACACATTCAACAGACCTAAATGATACATGATACATGAACATAAATTGTATATCTTCTTAAAGAACATTTAAGAGGATTTATATAACTTAAAAGAAGATGAAGTTAAAAAAACATTATAATGATCCTGAGTATGTTGATGAAGTAATAAAAAAGACAAATTATTTGAGATAGGCTTAGAAAAGCACAAGATAGTCAAAATAAATACTTTGATGTTAACATAGACTTATACAATTTAAAGAAAAAGAGTATGTATTTATTAAAGTAAGATTAAACAAAGTTATGATAGTATTTAAGAAGCTAGGAAAGTTAAAACCTAATTTTCTTGGTCCATTTTAGATTCTAAAAAGAGTTAAACATGTGATATATAGAATAACTTTACCATCACAATTATCAAAAGTTCATAATGTGCTTTATGTTTTGTCTCTAAGAAAGTATATTTTATATCTTTCATATATTATTAATTGTGATACTCAAGATAATGAAATACAATAATATTTTAACTTATCTAAAAAATGCCAATGCAAATACTAGAACTTGGCATATCATATGTTTGCTTCAATGTATATAGTATGTTAACCAAGGGGTTATTGAGAGCAAGGGTTGCGTACAATCTGTTTGGAAGAGAACGATATATATGAGTTGCGCACACCATACAGGACCAACATATTGTACATTATGTTGGTGATTAATAAAGCTAATAAAAAGGAAAATACTGTCAGATGGTGGTAAAGGAAACTACATTGGACATACCATACATGGGTTATAACATAGGATATGATATTAATGAACAAAAATATACATGCCTTAAGAATTATTATAGATAACTTATTCTAAATGACGAGGAAATGGCAAGTTTTAATAATGAAATGATCATAGAACAACCATCTTGGGAAGAAAGAGAATATGAAATAAGGACATAACAACAAGGAGGTAAACCCAAGAATGGATAAAAATTACTAGGGCTAAGATATAGTCTAGATTATATCTAGCTATTTGGATCATGGAGCAACTATAAGTCTTCACCCACCACACTTAATAGATGAGATCAACCCATTTTAATTAAAGTAGTAAAGGATTGAGATGCTCTTTGATTGTTTGGCTTGCTTAGAGCATCAGAGAGTTTACTTGGTGGTTTTGACATTAAGTGGCATTATTAGTCATTGATGGTAGAAATAGTGAAGACTCAACTTTAAGGAGAGAATGAATGAAAAACAATTCATGGAGAGAGTTTTAACAAGCATTATAAGAGTGGTATGTTCTAAAATATTTCTAAAAACAAATGTAGAATGATTTGACAAAGTTATATCAAAGGGGATTCATTAAATGTGGAAAAAAATTCTCCAAGTTGGTCATATATGAACCCAAAAATGGTTGATATTGACAAACTAGAATATTTCATGTTCATAAAGGGTGTATATTGTTCTATTGAAAGTGTTATGACTTTGATATAGTTTACTTTTCTATAAAGACTTTGTTAATGGAGGTTGCATGATGCACTTAAAAGAACATGTTGCAATAGAGGCTAGGAAGGCATTTAGGAAAAGGAAGAGAACATTCTCACTAACTTGTGGGAAGAAATCTAGGAATACTACCATATCTAGCTCAAGATCCCAAGCTATAGTACCAAGAATAAGGGGAAAACCAAAATGCAAAACATGTAACAAAATTCAGTATTATTATTTCAATTATCAAAAAGGTCTAATTGGTTAAAATCAATTAAGGAAGATCAAGTAGAAGATAAGGAATTACAAAAATTAATTCAAAAAGTTAAAGAAGTTAGAACTCTAATTTTAAGTTAAGTCATAATGAAGTGCTAAGATTTCAAGACCAGTCTTGTAAACCAACACATCAATAGCTTAAGGAATTATCATTAAAGAAAGCACATAATTTCCAATATTCTATTCATTCTAAAGAAAACAAAATGTATCAAGAATTAAAAATGAGATATTGATGGCTAAGATAGAAAAGAGATATCTCAAAATGGGTTAGAAAATATTTGATCTATTAGTAGGTAAAGTGAGAAAAACCCAAGGGGGTTATTACAACCTTACATATTCCTAAGTAGAATAGGAGGAAATTATCATGAAGTTTATGATAAGATTACCTTGATTATGAGTAAAATATGATTTTATATGATAATAATGAATAAATTAAAAAATATAACTCATTTTCTTACTATAAAAAATATATTCAAAAGAAAAGTTAATAGAAGTTATATTAATCAAATTGTTAAGTTACATTGTGTGACAAAAGGCAATCATTTCATATAGAGATAAAAAATTCACTTCTTATATTTGGAAGAGATCAATCATTTGATATAAACTTGAAATTTAGTATAACAGTTCATCTTCAAACTGATAAAAAAATGGAATGATTAATTAAAACCCTAGAAGATTTATTATGATTGTATATATTAGATTTTGGTAGATATTATAAAGTCATCTAACATTAATTAAGTTTATACATATTAATAGTGATAGAGAATATACAAGAGAAACTCTTACAACTTTATTTCGAAAAAGCTTTAATACTAAAATGACAAGGAATGGAAAGGAGTGAATCTTAGAACAAGATCTATGGCGATTCTAGCTCAAAAGAAATAGGCTTAGGGGGATCTATTTTACTTGGAGAAATTTTGATGAATAGACTTTATGAGGTTTTAGATATCCAAATGCATATGAAATAAATTTACCAATATTTTTTTGGGTAGCAATAATGATGACTCATAAATTTGTTGATATAAAATAAAAGTTTAATTATTTAAAGAATAGTAATAACTTAGTTAATGTGCTAAGCTCTAGTCCGACCACATATAAAAAACTTTAGGCATGGTGTATTAACTACATTATACCAAACATTATCTACATAGTGTTAATAATGGATAAGAGTAGAAAAAAGTTAACTTCAATTTGAATGCTATCATGAAAAGTAATTATATGTGGTCTAGCATATGTAATCGAATAAATACTTACACATTCAACAGACCTAAATGATACATGATACATGAACATAAATTGTATATCTTCTTAAAGAACATTTAAGAGGATTTATATAACTTAAAAGAAGATGAAGTTAAAAAAACATTATAATGATCCTGAGTATGTTGATGAAGTAATAAAAAAGACAAATTATTTGAGATAGGCTTAGAAAAGCACAAGATAGTCAAAATAAATACTTTGATGTTAACATAGACTTATACAATTTAAAGAAAAAGAGTATGTATTTATTAAAGTAAGATTAAACAAAGTTATGATAGTATTTAAGAAGCTAGGAAAGTTAAAACCTAATTTTCTTGGTCCATTTTAGATTCTAAAAAGAGTTAAACATGTGATATATAGAATAACTTTACCATCACAATTATCAAAAGTTCATAATGTGCTTTATGTTTTGTCTCTAAGAAAGTATATTTTATATCTTTCATATATTATTAATTGTGATACTCAAGATAATGAAATACAATAATATTTTAACTTATCTAAAAAATGCCAATGCAAATACTAGAACTTGGCATATCATATGTTTGCTTCAATGTATATAGTATGTTAACCAAGGGGTTATTGAGAGCAAGGGTTGCGTACAATCTGTTTGGAAGAGAACGATATATATGAGTTGCGCACACCATACAGGACCAACATATTGTACATTATGTTGTTGATTAATAAAGCTAATAAAAAGGAAAATACTGTCAGATGGTGGTAAAGGAAACTACATTGGACATACCATACATGGGTTATAACATAGGATATGATATTAATGAACAAAAATATACATGCCTTAAGAATTATTATAGATAACTTATTCTAAATGACGAGGAAATGGCAAGTTTTAATAATGAAATGATCATAGAACAACCATCTTGGGAAGAAAGAGAATATGAAATAAGGACATAACAACAAGGAGGTAAACCCAAGAATGGATAAAAATTACTAGGGCTAAGATATAGTCTAGATTATATCTAGCTATTTGGATCATGGAGCAACTATAAGTCTTCACCCACCACACTTAATAGATGAGATCAACCCATTTTAATTAAAGTAGTAAAGGATTGAGATGCTCTTTGATTGTTTGGCTTGCTTAGAGCATCAGAGAGTTTACTTGGTGGTTTTGACATTAAGTGGCATTATTAGTCATTGATGGTAGAAATAGTGAAGACTCAACTTTAAGGAGAGAATGAATGAAAAACAATTCATGGAGAGAGTTTTAACAAGCATTATAAGAGTGGTATGTTCTAAAATATTTCTAAAAACAAATGTAGAATGATTTGACAAAGTTATATCAAAGGGGATTCATTAAATGTGGAAAAAAATTCTCCAAGTTGGTCATATATGAACCCAAAAATGGTTGATATTGACAAACTAGAATATTTCATGTTCATAAAGGGTGTATATTGTTCTATTGAAAGTGTTATGACTTTGATATAGTTTACTTTTCTATAAAGACTTTGTTAATGGAGGTTGCATGATGCACTTAAAAGAACATGTTGCAATAGAGGCTAGGAAGGCATTTAGGAAAAGGAAGAGAACATTCTCACTAACTTGTGGGAAGAAATCTAGGAATACTACCATATCTAGCTCAAGATCCCAAGCTATAGTACCAAGAATAAGGGGAAAACCAAAATGCAAAACATGTAACAAAATTCAGTATTATTATTTCAATTATCAAAAAGGTCTAATTGGTTAAAATCAATTAAGGAAGATCAAGTAGAAGATAAGGAATTACAAAAATTAATTCAAAAAGTTAAAGAAGTTAGAACTCTAATTTTAAGTTAAGTCATAATGAAGTGCTAAGATTTCAAGACCAGTCTTGTAAACCAACACATCAATAGCTTAAGGAATTATCATTAAAGAAAGCACATAATTTCCAATATTCTATTCATTCTAAAGAAAACAAAATGTATCAAGAATTAAAAATGAGATATTGATGGCTAAGATAGAAAAGAGATATCTCAAAATGGGTTAGAAAATATTTGATCTATTAGTAGGTAAAGTGAGAAAAACCCAAGGGGGTTATTACAACCTTACATATTCCTAAGTAGAATAGGAGGAAATTATCATGAAGTTTATGATAAGATTACCTTGATTATGAGTAAAATATGATTTTATATGATAATAATGAATAAATTAAAAAATATAACTCATTTTCTTACTATAAAAAATATATTCAAAAGAAAAGTTAATAGAAGTTATATTAATCAAATTGTTAAGTTACATTGTGTGACAAAAGGCAATCATTTCATATAGAGATAAAAAATTCACTTCTTATATTTGGAAGAGATCAATCATTTGATATAAACTTGAAATTTAGTATAACAGTTCATCTTCAAACTGATAAAAAAATGGAATGATTAATTAAAACCCTAGAAGATTTATTATGATTGTATATATTAGATTTTGGTAGATATTATAAAGTCATCTAACATTAATTAAGTTTATACATATTAATAGTGATAGAGAATATACAAGAGAAACTCTTACAACTTTATTTCGAAAAAGCTTTAATACTAAAATGACAAGGAATGGAAAGGAGTGAATCTTAGAACAAGATCTATGGCGATTCTAGCTCAAAAGAAATAGGCTTAGGGGGATCTATTTTACTTGGAGAAATTTTGATGAATAGACTTTATGAGGTTTTAGATATCCAAATGCATATGAAATAAATTTACCAATATTTTTTTGGGTAGCAATAATGATGACTCATAAATTTGTTGATATAAAATAAAAGTTTAATTATTTAAAGAATAGTAATAACTTAGTTAATGTGCTAAGCTCTAGTCCGACCACATATAAAAAACTTTAGGCATGGTGTATTAACTACATTATACCAAACATTATCTACATAGTGTTAATAATGGATAAGAGTAGAAAAAAGTTAACTTCAATTTGAATGCTATCATGAAAAGTAATTATATGTGGTCTAGCATATGTAATCGAATAAATACTTACACATTCAACAGACCTAAATGATACATGATACATGAACATAAATTGTATATCTTCTTAAAGAACATTTAAGAGGATTTATATAACTTAAAAGAAGATGAAGTTAAAAAAACATTATAATGATCCTGAGTATGTTGATGAAGTAATAAAAAAGACAAATTATTTGAGATAGGCTTAGAAAAGCACAAGATAGTCAAAATAAATACTTTGATGTTAACATAGACTTATACAATTTAAAGAAAAAGAGTATGTATTTATTAAAGTAAGATTAAACAAAGTTATGATAGTATTTAAGAAGCTAGGAAAGTTAAAACCTAATTTTCTTGGTCCATTTTAGATTCTAAAAAGAGTTAAACATGTGATATATAGAATAACTTTACCATCACAATTATCAAAAGTTCATAATGTGCTTTATGTTTTGTCTCTAAGAAAGTATATTTTATATCTTTCATATATTATTAATTGTGATACTCAAGATAATGAAATACAATAATATTTTAACTTATCTAAAAAATGCCAATGCAAATACTAGAACTTGGCATATCATATGTTTGCTTCAATGTATATAGTATGTTAACCAAGGGGTTATTGAGAGCAAGGGTTGCGTACAATCTGTTTGGAAGAGAACGATATATATGAGTTGCGCACACCATACAGGACCAACATATTGTACATTATGTTGTTGATTAATAAAGCTAATAAAAAGGAAAATACTGTCAGATGGTGGTAAAGGAAACTACATTGGACATACCATACATGGGTTATAACATAGGATATGATATTAATGAACAAAAATATACATGCCTTAAGAATTATTATAGATAACTTATTCTAAATGACGAGGAAATGGCAAGTTTTAATAATGAAATGATCATAGAACAACCATCTTGGGAAGAAAGAGAATATGAAATAAGGACATAACAACAAGGAGGTAAACCCAAGAATGGATAAAAATTACTAGGGCTAAGATATAGTCTAGATTATATCTAGCTATTTGGATCATGGAGCAACTATAAGTCTTCACCCACCACACTTAATAGATGAGATCAACCCATTTTAATTAAAGTAGTAAAGGATTGAGATGCTCTTTGATTGTTTGGCTTGCTTAGAGCATCAGAGAGTTTACTTGGTGGTTTTGACATTAAGTGGCATTATTAGTCATTGATGGTAGAAATAGTGAAGACTCAACTTTAAGGAGAGAATGAATGAAAAACAATTCATGGAGAGAGTTTTAACAAGCATTATAAGAGTGGTATGTTCTAAAATATTTCTAAAAACAAATGTAGAATGATTTGACAAAGTTATATCAAAGGGGATTCATTAAATGTGGAAAAAAATTCTCCAAGTTGGTCATATATGAACCCAAAAATGGTTGATATTGACAAACTAGAATATTTCATGTTCATAAAGGGTGTATATTGTTCTATTGAAAGTGTTATGACTTTGATATAGTTTACTTTTCTATAAAGACTTTGTTAATGGAGGTTGCATGATGCACTTAAAAGAACATGTTGCAATAGAGGCTAGGAAGGCATTTAGGAAAAGGAAGAGAACATTCTCACTAACTTGTGGGAAGAAATCTAGGAATACTACCATATCTAGCTCAAGATCCCAAGCTATAGTACCAAGAATAAGGGGAAAACCAAAATGCAAAACATGTAACAAAATTCAGTATTATTATTTCAATTATCAAAAAGGTCTAATTGGTTAAAATCAATTAAGGAAGATCAAGTAGAAGATAAGGAATTACAAAAATTAATTCAAAAAGTTAAAGAAGTTAGAACTCTAATTTTAAGTTAAGTCATAATGAAGTGCTAAGATTTCAAGACCAGTCTTGTAAACCAACACATCAATAGCTTAAGGAATTATCATTAAAGAAAGCACATAATTTCCAATATTCTATTCATTCTAAAGAAAAAAAAATGTATCAAGAATTAAAAATGAGATATTGATGGCTAAGATAGAAAAGAGATATCTCAAAATGGGTTAGAAAATATTTGATCTATTAGTAGGTAAAGTGAGAAAAACCCAAGGGGGTTATTACAACCTTACATATTCCTAAGTAGAATAGGAGGAAATTATCATGAAGTTTATGATAAGATTACCTTGATTATGAGTAAAATATGATTTTATATGATAATAATGAATAAATTAAAAAATATAACTCATTTTCTTACTATAAAAAATATATTCAAAAGAAAAGTTAATAGAAGTTATATTAATCAAATTGTTAAGTTACATTGTGTGACAAAAGGCAATCATTTCATATAGAGATAAAAAATTCACTTCTTATATTTGGAAGAGATCAATCATTTGATATAAACTTGAAATTTAGTATAACAGTTCATCTTCAAACTGATAAAAAAATGGAATGATTAATTAAAACCCTAGAAGATTTATTATGATTGTATATATTAGATTTTGGTAGATATTATAAAGTCATCTAACATTAATTAAGTTTATACATATTAATAGTGATAGAGAATATACAAGAGAAACTCTTACAACTTTATTTCGAAAAAGCTTTAATACTAAAATGACAAGGAATGGAAAGGAGTGAATCTTAGAACAAGATCTATGGCGATTCTAGCTCAAAAGAAATAGGCTTAGGGGGATCTATTTTACTTGGAGAAATTTTGATGAATAGACTTTATGAGGTTTTAGATATCCAAATGCATATGAAATAAATTTACCAATATTTTTTTGGGTAGCAATAATGATGACTCATAAATTTGTTGATATAAAATAAAAGTTTAATTATTTAAAGAATAGTAATAACTTAGTTAATGTGCTAAGCTCTAGTCCGACCACATATAAAAAACTTTAGGCATGGTGTATTAACTACATTATACCAAACATTATCTACATAGTGTTAATAATGGATAAGAGTAGAAAAAAGTTAACTTCAATTTGAATGCTATCATGAAAAGTAATTATATGTGGTCTAGCATATGTAATCGAATAAATACTTACACATTCAACAGACCTAAATGATACATGATACATGAACATAAATTGTATATCTTCTTAAAGAACATTTAAGAGGATTTATATAACTTAAAAGAAGATGAAGTTAAAAAAACATTATAATGATCCTGAGTATGTTGATGAAGTAATAAAAAAGACAAATTATTTGAGATAGGCTTAGAAAAGCACAAGATAGTCAAAATAAATACTTTGATGTTAACATAGACTTATACAATTTAAAGAAAAAGAGTATGTATTTATTAAAGTAAGATTAAACAAAGTTATGATAGTATTTAAGAAGCTAGGAAAGTTAAAACCTAATTTTCTTGGTCCATTTTAGATTCTAAAAAGAGTTAAACATGTGATATATAGAATAACTTTACCATCACAATTATCAAAAGTTCATAATGTGCTTTATGTTTTGTCTCTAAGAAAGTATATTTTATATCTTTCATATATTATTAATTGTGATACTCAAGATAATGAAATACAATAATATTTTAACTTATCTAAAAAATGCCAATGCAAATACTAGAACTTGGCATATCATATGTTTGCTTCAATGTATATAGTATGTTAACCAAGGGGTTATTGAGAGCAAGGGTTGCGTACAATCTGTTTGGAAGAGAACGATATATATGAGTTGCGCACACCATACAGGACCAACATATTGTACATTATGTTGGTGATTAATAAAGCTAATAAAAAGGAAAATACTGTCAGATGGTGGTAAAGGAAACTACATTGGACATACCATACATGGGTTATAACATAGGATATGATATTAATGAACAAAAATATACATGCCTTAAGAATTATTATAGATAACTTATTCTAAATGACGAGGAAATGGCAAGTTTTAATAATGAAATGATCATAGAACAACCATCTTGGGAAGAAAGAGAATATGAAATAAGGACATAACAACAAGGAGGTAAACCCAATAATGGATAAAAATTACTAGGGCTAAGATATAGTCTAGATTATATCTAGCTATTTGGATCATGGAGCAACTATAAGTCTTCACCCACCACACTTAATAGATGAGATCAACCCATTTTAATTAAAGTAGTAAAGGATTGAGATGCTCTTTGATTGTTTGGCTTGCTTAGAGCATCAGAGAGTTTACTTGGTGGTTTTGACATTAAGTGGCATTATTAGTCATTGATGGTAGAAATAGTGAAGACTCAACTTTAAGGAGAGAATGAATGAAAAACAATTCATGAAGAGAGTTTTAACAAGCATTATAAGAGTGGTATGTTCTAAAATATTTCTAAAAACAAATGTAGAATGATTTGACAAAGTTATATCAAAGGGGATTCATTAAATGTGGAAAAAAATTCTCCAAGTTGGTCATATATGAACCCAAAAATGGTTGATATTGACAAACTAGAATATTTCATGTTCATAAAGGGTGTATATTGTTCTATTGAAAGTGTTATGACTTTGATATAGTTTACTTTTCTATAAAGACTTTGTTAATGGAGGTTGCATGATGCACTTAAAAGAACATGTTGCAATAGAGGCTAGGAAGGCATTTAGGAAAAGGAAGAGAACATTCTCACTAACTTGTGGGAAGAAATCTAGGAATACTACCATATCTAGCTCAAGATCCCAAGCTATAGTACCAAGAATAAGGGGAAAACCAAAATGCAAAACATGTAACAAAATTCAGTATTATTATTTCAATTATCAAAAAGGTCTAATTGGTTACAATCAATTAAGGAAGATCAAGTAGAAGATAAGGAATTACAAAAATTAATTCAAAAAGTTAAAGAAGTTAGAACTCTAATTTTAAGTTAAGTCATAATGAAGTGCTAAGATTTCAAGACCAGTCTTGTAAACCAACACATCAATAGCTTAAGGAATTATCATTAAAGAAAGCACATAATTTCCAATATTCTATTCATTCTAAAGAAAAAAAAATGTATCAAGAATTAAAAATGAGATATTGATGGCTAAGATAGAAAAGAGATATCTCAAAATGGGTTAGAAAATATTTGATCTATTAGTAGGTAAAGTGAGAAAAACCCAAGGGGGTTATTACAACCTTACATATTCCTAAGTAGAATAGGAGGAAATTATCATGAAGTTTATGATAAGATTACCTTGATTATGAGTAAAATATGATTTTATATGATAATAATGAATAAATTAAAAAATATAACTCATTTTCTTACTATAAAAAATATATTCAAAAGAAAAGTTAATAGAAGTTATATTAATCAAATTGTTAAGTTACATTGTGTGACAAAAGGCAATCATTTCATATAGAGATAAAAAATTCACTTCTTATATTTGGAAGAGATCAATCTTTTGATATAAACTTGAAATTTAGTATAACAGTTCATCTTCAAACTGATAAAAAAATGGAATGATTAATTAAAACCCTAGAAGATTTATTATGATTGTATATATTAGATTTTGGTAGATATTATAAAGTCATCTAACATTAATTAAGTTTATACATATTAATAGTGATAGAGAATATACAAGAGAAACTCTTACAACTTTATTTCGAAAAAGCTTTAATACTAAAATGACAAGGAATGGAAAGGAGTGAATCTTAGAACAAGATCTATGGCGATTCTAGCTCAAAAGAAATAGGCTTAGGGGGATCTATTTTACTTGGAGAAATTTTGATGAATAGACTTTATGAGGTTTTAGATATCCAAATGCATATGAAATAAATTTACCAATATTTTTTTGGGTAGCAATAATGATGACTCATAAATTTGTTGATATAAAATAAAAGTTTAATTATTTAAAGAATAGTAATAACTTAGTTAATGTGCTAAGCTCTAGTCCGACCACATATAAAAAACTTTAGGCATGGTGTATTAACTACATTATACCAAACATTATCTACATAGTGTTAATAATGGATAAGAGTAGAAAAAAGTTAACTTCAATTTGAATGCTATCATGAAAAGTAATTATATGTGGTCTAGCATATGTAATCGAATAAATACTTACACATTCAACAGACCTAAATGATACATGATACATGAACATAAATTGTATATCTTCTTAAAGAACATTTAAGAGGATTTATATAACTTAAAAGAAGATGAAGTTAAAAAAACATTATAATGATCCTGAGTATGTTGATGAAGTAATAAAAAAGACAAATTATTTGAGATAGGCTTAGAAAAGCACAAGATAGTCAAAATAAATACTTTGATGTTAACATAGACTTATACAATTTAAAGAAAAAGAGTATGTATTTATTAAAGTAAGATTAAACAAAGTTATGATAGTATTTAAGAAGCTAGGAAAGTTAAAACCTAATTTTCTTGGTCCATTTTAGATTCTAAAAAGAGTTAAACATGTGATATATAGAATAACTTTACCATCACAATTATCAAAAGTTCATAATGTGCTTTATGTTTTGTCTCTAAGAAAGTATATTTTATATCTTTCATATATTATTAATTGTGATACTCAAGATAATGAAATACAATAATATTTTAACTTATCTAAAAAATGCCAATGCAAATACTAGAACTTGGCATATCATATGTTTGCTTCAATGTATATAGTATGTTAACCAAAGGGTTATTGAGAGCAAGGGTTGCGTACAATCTGTTTGGAAGAGAACGATATATATGAGTTGCGCACACCATACAGGACCAACATATTGTACATTATGTTGGTGATTAATAAAGCTAATAAAAAGGAAAATACTGTCAGATGGTGGTAAAGGAAACTACATTGGACATACCATACATGGGTTATAACATAGGATATGATATTAATGAACAAAAATATACATGCCTTAAGAATTATTATAGATAACTTATTCTAAATGACGAGGAAATGGCAAGTTTTAATAATGAAATGATCATAGAACAACCATCTTGGGAAGAAAGAGAATATGAAATAAGGACATAACAACAAGGAGGTAAACCCAAGAATGGATAAAAATTACTAGGGCTAAGATATAGTCTAGATTATATCTAGCTATTTGGATCATGGAGCAACTATAAGTCTTCACCCACCACACTTAATAGATGAGATCAACCCATTTTAATTAAAGTAGTAAAGGATTGAGATGCTCTTTGATTGTTTGGCTTGCTTAGAGCATCAGAGAGTTTACTTGGTGGTTTTGACATTAAGTGGCATTATTAGTCATTGATGGTAGAAATAGTGAAGACTCAACTTTAAGGAGAGAATGAATGAAAAACAATTCATGAAGAGAGTTTTAACAAGCATTATAAGAGTGGTATGTTCTAAAATATTTCTAAAAACAAATGTAGAATGATTTGACAAAGTTATATCAAAGGGGATTCATTAAATGTGGAAAAAAATTCTCCAAGTTGGTCATATATGAACCCAAAAATGGTTGATATTGACAAACTAGAATATTTCATGTTCATAAAGGGTGTATATTGTTCTATTGAAAGTGTTATGACTTTGATATAGTTTACTTTTCTATAAAGACTTTGTTAATGGAGGTTGCATGATGCACTTAAAAGAACATGTTGCAATAGAGGCTAGGAAGGCATTTAGGAAAAGGAAGAGAACATTCTCACTAACTTGTGGGAAGAAATCTAGGAATACTACCATATCTAGCTCAAGATCCCAAGCTATAGTACCAAGAATAAGGGGAAAACCAAAATGCAAAACATGTAACAAAATTCAGTATTATTATTTCAATTATCAAAAAGGTCTAATTGGTTACAATCAATTAAGGAAGATCAAGTAGAAGATAAGGAATTACAAAAATTAATTCAAAAAGTTAAAGAAGTTAGAACTCTAATTTTAAGTTAAGTCATAATGAAGTGCTAAGATTTCAAGACCAGTCTTGTAAACCAACACATCAATAGCTTAAGGAATTATCATTAAAGAAAGCACATAATTTCCAATATTCTATTCATTCTAAAGAAAAAAAAATGTATCAAGAATTAAAAATGAGATATTGATGGCTAAGATAGAAAAGAGATATCTCAAAATGGGTTAGAAAATATTTGATCTATTAGTAGGTAAAGTGAGAAAAACCCAAGGGGGTTATTACAACCTTACATATTCCTAAGTAGAATAGGAGGAAATTATCATGAAGTTTATGATAAGATTACCTTGATTATGAGTAAAATATGATTTTATATGATAATAATGAATAAATTAAAAAATATAACTCATTTTCTTACTATAAAAAATATATTCAAAAGAAAAGTTAATAGAAGTTATATTAATCAAATTGTTAAGTTACATTGTGTGACAAAAGGCAATCATTTCATATAGAGATAAAAAATTCACTTCTTATATTTGGAAGAGATCAATCTTTTGATATAAACTTGAAATTTAGTATAACAGTTCATCTTCAAACTGATAAAAAAATGGAATGATTAATTAAAACCCTAGAAGATTTATTATGATTGTATATATTAGATTTTGGTAGATATTATAAAGTCATCTAACATTAATTAAGTTTATACATATTAATAGTGATAGAGAATATACAAGAGAAACTCTTACAACTTTATTTCGAAAAAGCTTTAATACTAAAATGACAAGGAATGGAAAGGAGTGAATCTTAGAACAAGATCTATGGCGATTCTAGCTCAAAAGAAATAGGCTTAGGGGGATCTATTTTACTTGGAGAAATTTTGATGAATAGACTTTATGAGGTTTTAGATATCCAAATGCATATGAAATAAATTTACCAATATTTTTTTGGGTAGCAATAATGATGACTCATAAATTTGTTGATATAAAATAAAAGTTTAATTATTTAAAGAATAGTAATAACTTAGTTAATGTGCTAAGCTCTAGTCCGACCACATATAAAAAACTTTAGGCATGGTGTATTAACTACATTATACCAAACATTATCTACATAGTGTTAATAATGGATAAGAGTAGAAAAAAGTTAACTTCAATTTGAATGCTATCATGAAAAGTAATTATATGTGGTCTAGCATATGTAATCGAATAAATACTTACACATTCAACAGACCTAAATGATACATGATACATGAACATAAATTGTATATCTTCTTAAAGAACATTTAAGAGGATTTATATAACTTAAAAGAAGATGAAGTTAAAAAAACATTATAATGATCCTGAGTATGTTGATGAAGTAATAAAAAAGACAAATTATTTGAGATAGGCTTAGAAAAGCACAAGATAGTCAAAATAAATACTTTGATGTTAACATAGACTTATACAATTTAAAGAAAAAGAGTATGTATTTATTAAAGTAAGATTAAACAAAGTTATGATAGTATTTAAGAAGCTAGGAAAGTTAAAACCTAATTTTCTTGGTCCATTTTAGATTCTAAAAAGAGTTAAACATGTGATATATAGAATAACTTTACCATCACAATTATCAAAAGTTCATAATGTGCTTTATGTTTTGTCTCTAAGAAAGTATATTTTATATCTTTCATATATTATTAATTGTGATACTCAAGATAATGAAATACAATAATATTTTAACTTATCTAAAAAATGCCAATGCAAATACTAGAACTTGGCATATCATATGTTTGCTTCAATGTATATAGTATGTTAACCAAGGGGTTATTGAGAGCAAGGGTTGCGTACAATCTGTTTGGAAGAGAACGATATATATGAGTTGCGCACACCATACAGGACCAACATATTGTACATTATGTTGGTGATTAATAAAGCTAATAAAAAGGAAAATACTGTCAGATGGTGGTAAAGGAAACTACATTGGACATACCATACATGGGTTATAACATAGGATATGATATTAATGAACAAAAATATACATGCCTTAAGAATTATTATAGATAACTTATTCTAAATGACGAGGAAATGGCAAGTTTTAATAATGAAATGATCATAGAACAACCATCTTGGGAAGAAAGAGAATATGAAATAAGGACATAACAACAAGGAGGTAAACCCAATAATGGATAAAAATTACTAGGGCTAAGATATAGTCTAGATTATATCTAGCTATTTGGATCATGGAGCAACTATAAGTCTTCACCCACCACACTTAATAGATGAGATCAACCCATTTTAATTAAAGTAGTAAAGGATTGAGATGCTCTTTGATTGTTTGGCTTGCTTAGAGCATCAGAGAGTTTACTTGGTGGTTTTGACATTAAGTGGCATTATTAGTCATTGATGGTAGAAATAGTGAAGACTCAACTTTAAGGAGAGAATGAATGAAAAACAATTCATGAAGAGAGTTTTAACAAGCATTATAAGAGTGGTATGTTCTAAAATATTTCTAAAAACAAATGTAGAATGATTTGACAAAGTTATATCAAAGGGGATTCATTAAATGTGGAAAAAAATTCTCCAAGTTGGTCATATATGAACCCAAAAATGGTTGATATTGACAAACTAGAATATTTCATGTTCATAAAGGGTGTATATTGTTCTATTGAAAGTGTTATGACTTTGATATAGTTTACTTTTCTATAAAGACTTTGTTAATGGAGGTTGCATGATGCACTTAAAAGAACATGTTGCAATAGAGGCTAGGAAGGCATTTAGGAAAAGGAAGAGAACATTCTCACTAACTTGTGGGAAGAAATCTAGGAATACTACCATATCTAGCTCAAGATCCCAAGCTATAGTACCAAGAATAAGGGGAAAACCAAAATGCAAAACATGTAACAAAATTCAGTATTATTATTTCAATTATCAAAAAGGTCTAATTGGTTACAATCAATTAAGGAAGATCAAGTAGAAGATAAGGAATTACAAAAATTAATTCAAAAAGTTAAAGAAGTTAGAACTCTAATTTTAAGTTAAGTCATAATGAAGTGCTAAGATTTCAAGACCAGTCTTGTAAACCAACACATCAATAGCTTAAGGAATTATCATTAAAGAAAGCACATAATTTCCAATATTCTATTCATTCTAAAGAAAAAAAAATGTATCAAGAATTAAAAATGAGATATTGATGGCTAAGATAGGAAAGAGATATCTCAAAATGGGTTAGAAAATATTTGATCTATTAGTAGGTAAAGTGAGAAAAACCCAAGGGGGTTATTACAACCTTATATATTCCTAAGTAGAATAGGAGGAAATTATCATGAAGTTTATGATAAGATTACCTTGATTATGAGTAAAATATGATTTTATATGATAATAATGAATAAATTAAAAAATATAACTCATTTTCTTACTATAAAAAATATATTCAAAAGAAAAGTTAATAGAAGTTATATTAATCAAATTGTTAAGTTACATTGTGTGACAAAAGGCAATCATTTCATATAGAGATAAAAAATTCACTTCTTATATTTGGAAGAGATCAATCATTTGATATAAACTTGAAATTTAGTATAACAGTTCATCTTCAAACTGATAAAAAAATGGAATGATTAATTAAAACCCTAGAAGATTTATTATGATTGTATATATTAGATTTTGGTAGATATTATAAAGTCATCTAACATTAATTAAGTTTATACATATTAATAGTGATAGAGAATATACAAGAGAAACTCTTACAACTTTATTTCGAAAAAGCTTTAATACTAAAATGACAAGGAATGGAAAGGAGTGAATCTTAGAACAAGATCTATGGCGATTCTAGCTCAAAAGAAATAGGCTTAGGGGGATCTATTTTACTTGGAGAAATTTTGATGAATAGACTTTATGAGGTTTTAGATATCCAAATGCATATGAAATAAATTTACCAATATTTTTTTGGGTAGCAATAATGATGACTCATAAATTTGTTGATATAAAATAAAAGTTTAATTATTTAAAGAATAGTAATAACTTAGTTAATGTGCTAAGCTCTAGTCCGACCACATATAAAAAACTTTAGGCATGGTGTATTAACTACATTATACCAAACATTATCTACATAGTGTTAATAATGGATAAGAGTAGAAAAAAGTTAACTTCAATTTGAATGCTATCATGAAAAGTAATTATATGTGGTCTAGCATATGTAATCGAATAAATACTTACACATTCAACAGACCTAAATGATACATGATACATGAACATAAATTGTATATCTTCTTAAAGAACATTTAAGAGGATTTATATAACTTAAAAGAAGATGAAGTTAAAAAAACATTATAATGATCCTGAGTATGTTGATGAAGTAATAAAAAAGACAAATTATTTGAGATAGGCTTAGAAAAGCACAAGATAGTCAAAATAAATACTTTGATGTTAACATAGACTTATACAATTTAAAGAAAAAGAGTATGTATTTATTAAAGTAAGATTAAACAAAGTTATGATAGTATTTAAGAAGCTAGGAAAGTTAAAACCTAATTTTCTTGGTCCATTTTAGATTCTAAAAAGAGTTAAACATGTGATATATAGAATAACTTTACCATCACAATTATCAAAAGTTCATAATGTGCTTTATGTTTTGTCTCTAAGAAAGTATATTTTATATCTTTCATATATTATTAATTGTGATACTCAAGATAATGAAATACAATAATATTTTAACTTATCTAAAAAATGCCAATGCAAATACTAGAACTTGGCATATCATATGTTTGCTTCAATGTATATAGTATGTTAACCAAGGGGTTATTGAGAGCAAGGGTTGCGTACAATCTGTTTGGAAGAGAACGATATATATGAGTTGCGCACACCATACAGGACCAACATATTGTACATTATGTTGGTGATTAATAAAGCTAATAAAAAGGAAAATACTGTCAGATGGTGGTAAAGGAAACTACATTGGACATACCATACATGGGTTATAACATAGGATATGATATTAATGAACAAAAATATACATGCCTTAAGAATTATTATAGATAACTTATTCTAAATGACGAGGAAATGGCAAGTTTTAATAATGAAATGATCATAGAACAACCATCTTGGGAAGAAAGAGAATATGAAATAAGGACATAACAACAAGGAGGTAAACCCAATAATGGATAAAAATTACTAGGGCTAAGATATAGTCTAGATTATATCTAGCTATTTGGATCATGGAGCAACTATAAGTCTTCACCCACCACACTTAATAGATGAGATCAACCCATTTTAATTAAAGTAGTAAAGGATTGAGATGCTCTTTGATTGTTTGGCTTGCTTAGAGCATCAGAGAGTTTACTTGGTGGTTTTGACATTAAGTGGCATTATTAGTCATTGATGGTAGAAATAGTGAAGACTCAACTTTAAGGAGAGAATGAATGAAAAACAATTCATGAAGAGAGTTTTAACAAGCATTATAAGAGTGGTATGTTCTAAAATATTTCTAAAAACAAATGTAGAATGATTTGACAAAGTTATATCAAAGGGGATTCATTAAATGTGGAAAAAAATTCTCCAAGTTGGTCATATATGAACCCAAAAATGGTTGATATTGACAAACTAGAATATTTCATGTTCATAAAGGGTGTATATTGTTCTATTGAAAGTGTTATGACTTTGATATAGTTTACTTTTCTATAAAGACTTTGTTAATGGAGGTTGCATGATGCACTTAAAAGAACATGTTGCAATAGAGGCTAGGAAGGCATTTAGGAAAAGGAAGAGAACATTCTCACTAACTTGTGGGAAGAAATCTAGGAATACTACCATATCTAGCTCAAGATCCCAAGCTATAGTACCAAGAATAAGGGGAAAACCAAAATGCAAAACATGTAACAAAATTCAGTATTATTATTTCAATTATCAAAAAGGTCTAATTGGTTACAATCAATTAAGGAAGATCAAGTAGAAGATAAGGAATTACAAAAATTAATTCAAAAAGTTAAAGAAGTTAGAACTCTAATTTTAAGTTAAGTCATAATGAAGTGCTAAGATTTCAAGACCAGTCTTGTAAACCAACACATCAATAGCTTAAGGAATTATCATTAAAGAAAGCACATAATTTCCAATATTCTATTCATTCTAAAGAAAAAAAAATGTATCAAGAATTAAAAATGAGATATTGATGGCTAAGATAGGAAAGAGATATCTCAAAATGGGTTAGAAAATATTTGATCTATTAGTAGGTAAAGTGAGAAAAACCCAAGGGGGTTATTACAACCTTACATATTCCTAAGTAGAATAGGAGGAAATTATCATGAAGTTTATGATAAGATTACCTTGATTATGAGTAAAATATGATTTTATATGATAATAATGAATAAATTAAAAAATATAACTCATTTTCTTACTATAAAAAATATATTCAAAAGAAAAGTTAATAGAAGTTATATTAATCAAATTGTTAAGTTACATTGTGTGACAAAAGGCAATCATTTCATATAGAGATAAAAAATTCACTTCTTATATTTGGAAGAGATCAATCATTTGATATAAACTTGAAATTTAGTATAACAGTTCATCTTCAAACTGATAAAAAAATGGAATGATTAATTAAAACCCTAGAAGATTTATTATGATTGTATATATTAGATTTTGGTAGATATTATAAAGTCATCTAACATTAATTAAGTTTATACATATTAATAGTGATAGAGAATATACAAGAGAAACTCTTACAACTTTATTTCGAAAAAGCTTTAATACTAAAATGACAAGGAATGGAAAGGAGTGAATCTTAGAACAAGATCTATGGCGATTCTAGCTCAAAAGAAATAGGCTTAGGGGGATCTATTTTACTTGGAGAAATTTTGATGAATAGACTTTATGAGGTTTTAGATATCCAAATGCATATGAAATAAATTTACCAATATTTTTTTGGGTAGCAATAATGATGACTCATAAATTTGTTGATATAAAATAAAAGTTTAATTATTTAAAGAATAGTAATAACTTAGTTAATGTGCTAAGCTCTAGTCCGACCACATATAAAAAACTTTAGGCATGGTGTATTAACTACATTATACCAAACATTATCTACATAGTGTTAATAATGGATAAGAGTAGAAAAAAGTTAACTTCAATTTGAATGCTATCATGAAAAGTAATTATATGTGGTCTAGCATATGTAATCGAATAAATACTTACACATTCAACAGACCTAAATGATACATGATACATGAACATAAATTGTATATCTTCTTAAAGAACATTTAAGAGG
>CM043867.1:18275694-18295812 GCA_023846275.1 Vanilla planifolia | reverse complement strand
TTCAAACTGATAAAAAAATGGAATGATTAATTAAAACCCTAGAAGATTTATTATGATTGTATATATTAGATTTTGGTAGATATTATAAAGTCATCTAACATTAATTAAGTTTATACATATTAATAGTGATAGAGAATATACAAGAGAAACTCTTACAACTTTATTTCGAAAAAGCTTTAATACTAAAATGACAAGGAATGGAAAGGAGTGAATCTTAGAACAAGATCTATGGCGATTCTAGCTCAAAAGAAATAGGCTTAGGGGGATCTATTTTACTTGGAGAAATTTTGATGAATAGACTTTATGAGGTTTTAGATATCCAAATGCATATGAAATAAATTTACCAATATTTTTTTGGGTAGCAATAATGATGACTCATAAATTTGTTGATATAAAATAAAAGTTTAATTATTTAAAGAATAGTAATAACTTAGTTAATGTGCTAAGCTCTAGTCCGACCACATATAAAAAACTTTAGGCATGGTGTATTAACTACATTATACCAAACATTATCTACATAGTGTTAATAATGGATAAGAGTAGAAAAAAGTTAACTTCAATTTGAATGCTATCATGAAAAGTAATTATATGTGGTCTAGCATATGTAATCGAATAAATACTTACACATTCAACAGACCTAAATGATACATGATACATGAACATAAATTGTATATCTTCTTAAAGAACATTTAAGAGGATTTATATAACTTAAAAGAAGATGAAGTTAAAAAAACATTATAATGATCCTGAGTATGTTGATGAAGTAATAAAAAAGACAAATTATTTGAGATAGGCTTAGAAAAGCACAAGATAGTCAAAATAAATACTTTGATGTTAACATAGACTTATACAATTTAAAGAAAAAGAGTATGTATTTATTAAAGTAAGATTAAACAAAGTTATGATAGTATTTAAGAAGCTAGGAAAGTTAAAACCTAATTTTCTTGGTCCATTTTAGATTCTAAAAAGAGTTAAACATGTGATATATAGAATAACTTTACCATCACAATTATCAAAAGTTCATAATGTGCTTTATGTTTTGTCTCTAAGAAAGTATATTTTATATCTTTCATATATTATTAATTGTGATACTCAAGATAATGAAATACAATAATATTTTAACTTATCTAAAAAATGCCAATGCAAATACTAGAACTTGGCATATCATATGTTTGCTTCAATGTATATAGTATGTTAACCAAGGGGTTATTGAGAGCAAGGGTTGCGTACAATCTGTTTGGAAGAGAACGATATATATGAGTTGCGCACACCATACAGGACCAACATATTGTACATTATGTTGGTGATTAATAAAGCTAATAAAAAGGAAAATACTGTCAGATGGTGGTAAAGGAAACTACATTGGACATACCATACATGGGTTATAACATAGGATATGATATTAATGAACAAAAATATACATGCCTTAAGAATTATTATAGATAACTTATTCTAAATGACGAGGAAATGGCAAGTTTTAATAATGAAATGATCATAGAACAACCATCTTGGGAAGAAAGAGAATATGAAATAAGGACATAACAACAAGGAGGTAAACCCAATAATGGATAAAAATTACTAGGGCTAAGATATAGTCTAGATTATATCTAGCTATTTGGATCATGGAGCAACTATAAGTCTTCACCCACCACACTTAATAGATGAGATCAACCCATTTTAATTAAAGTAGTAAAGGATTGAGATGCTCTTTGATTGTTTGGCTTGCTTAGAGCATCAGAGAGTTTACTTGGTGGTTTTGACATTAAGTGGCATTATTAGTCATTGATGGTAGAAATAGTGAAGACTCAACTTTAAGGAGAGAATGAATGAAAAACAATTCATGAAGAGAGTTTTAACAAGCATTATAAGAGTGGTATGTTCTAAAATATTTCTAAAAACAAATGTAGAATGATTTGACAAAGTTATATCAAAGGGGATTCATTAAATGTGGAAAAAAATTCTCCAAGTTGGTCATATATGAACCCAAAAATGGTTGATATTGACAAACTAGAATATTTCATGTTCATAAAGGGTGTATATTGTTCTATTGAAAGTGTTATGACTTTGATATAGTTTACTTTTCTATAAAGACTTTGTTAATGGAGGTTGCATGATGCACTTAAAAGAACATGTTGCAATAGAGGCTAGGAAGGCATTTAGGAAAAGGAAGAGAACATTCTCACTAACTTGTGGGAAGAAATCTAGGAATACTACCATATCTAGCTCAAGATCCCAAGCTATAGTACCAAGAATAAGGGGAAAACCAAAATGCAAAACATGTAACAAAATTCAGTATTATTATTTCAATTATCAAAAAGGTCTAATTGGTTACAATCAATTAAGGAAGATCAAGTAGAAGATAAGGAATTACAAAAATTAATTCAAAAAGTTAAAGAAGTTAGAACTCTAATTTTAAGTTAAGTCATAATGAAGTGCTAAGATTTCAAGACCAGTCTTGTAAACCAACACATCAATAGCTTAAGGAATTATCATTAAAGAAAGCACATAATTTCCAATATTCTATTCATTCTAAAGAAAAAAAAATGTATCAAGAATTAAAAATGAGATATTGATGGCTAAGATAGAAAAGAGATATCTCAAAATGGGTTAGAAAATATTTGATCTATTAGTAGGTAAAGTGAGAAAAACCCAAGGGGGTTATTACAACCTTACATATTCCTAAGTAGAATAGGAGGAAATTATCATGAAGTTTATGATAAGATTACCTTGATTATGAGTAAAATATGATTTTATATGATAATAATGAATAAATTAAAAAATATAACTCATTTTCTTACTATAAAAAATATATTCAAAAGAAAAGTTAATAGAAGTTATATTAATCAAATTGTTAAGTTACATTGTGTGACAAAAGGCAATCATTTCATATAGAGATAAAAAATTCACTTCTTATATTTGGAAGAGATCAATCTTTTGATATAAACTTGAAATTTAGTATAACAGTTCATCTTCAAACTGATAAAAAAATGGAATGATTAATTAAAACCCTAGAAGATTTATTATGATTGTATATATTAGATTTTGGTAGATATTATAAAGTCATCTAACATTAATTAAGTTTATACATATTAATAGTGATAGAGAATATACAAGAGAAACTCTTACAACTTTATTTCGAAAAAGCTTTAATACTAAAATGACAAGGAATGGAAAGGAGTGAATCTTAGAACAAGATCTATGGCGATTCTAGCTCAAAAGAAATAGGCTTAGGGGGATCTATTTTACTTGGAGAAATTTTGATGAATAGACTTTATGAGGTTTTAGATATCCAAATGCATATGAAATAAATTTACCAATATTTTTTTGGGTAGCAATAATGATGACTCATAAATTTGTTGATATAAAATAAAAGTTTAATTATTTAAAGAATAGTAATAACTTAGTTAATGTGCTAAGCTCTAGTCCGATCACATATAAAAAACTTTAAGCATGGTGTATTAACTACATTATACCAAACATTATCTACATAGTGTTAATAATGGATAAGAGTAGAAAAAAGTTAACTTCAATTTGAATGCTATCATGAAAAGTAATTATATGTGGTCTAGCATATGTAATCGAATAAATACTTACACATTCAACAGACCTAAATGATACATGATACATGAACATAAATTGTATATCTTCTTAAAGAACATTTAAGAGGATTTATATAACTTAAAAAAAGATGAAGTTAAAAAAACATTATAATGATCCTGAGTATGTTGATGAAGTAATAAAAAAGACAAATTATTTGAGATAGGCTTAGAAAAGCACAAGATAGTCAAAATAAATACTTTGATGTTAACATAGACTTATACAATTTAAAGAAAAAGAGTATGTATTTATTAAAGTAAGATTAAACAAAGTTATGATAGTATTTAAGAAGCTAGGAAAGTTAAAACCTAATTTTCTTGGTCCATTTTAGATTCTAAAAAGAGTTAAACATGTGATATATAGAATAACTTTACCATCACAATTATCAAAAGTTCATAATGTGCTTTATGTTTTGTCTCTAAGAAAGTATATTTTATATCTTTCATATATTATTAATTGTGATACTCAAGATAATGAAATACAATAATATTTTAACTTATCTAAAAAATGCCAATGCAAATACTAGAACTTGGCATATCATATGTTTGCTTCAATGTATATAGTATGTTAACCAAGGGGTTATTGAGAGCAAGGATTGCGTACAATCTGTTTGGAAGAGAACGATATATATGAGTTGCGCACACCATACAGGACCAACATATTGTACATTATGTTGGTGATTAATAAAGCTAATAAAAAGGAAAATACTGTCAGATGGTGGTAAAGGAAACTACATTGGACATACCATACATGGGTTATAACATAGGATATGATATTAATGAGCAAAAGGAATATATATTATATTAGGTACAACATATGAAATATTAGTACTGTATCAAGAGGTAAAATCAAAAATACTAATTTGAGTTAAATAATCATAGCATATGGGTAGTATATACATTGAAAATATTCATTTGGTGATTTATGTGCATGCTTTTCATTTGTAAGAAGTCTAGAGAAATTGAACTTTGGAAAAGGAAATTTCATCTAAGATTCAAATAAGTAAATCCAATAGTTGTGATGTAAAATTAATAATACATTAATTTATGATATATTTCATACTTGAGATATTTTCATGCATTATTTAGTATTTGTTTACTCTAATGCATGTCATAATTATCTTAAGGATCATTGGTATTTTATTGGCATATGGTTTTATGTCATTGGAATATTTTCATTTTTTAGTTTACATGAAATGGAATATGCATACAAGAAATCATGCATAAAAAATAAAATTTTAAAATATTTCTTGAAAAAAATAATATATTACCTTGCTTTTCACTTGTCATATAAATAAGTTTATAACTTATAGAATATAATTATAACAATATACTTATATTTTCTTAAGACAATATTCTTAGGTTATATGGATATTTTTGGATAATAGTGAGCACTATGTGTAGGTTGATTAGGTATAGATTTGAAGGCCATACTTAGAATGAATATTGATATCATGATTATATTATAATCTCATGAAATAGTCACTGATACTTTGTGTAAGGTGATTAGGTATTAATCTAATTATACCAACTTTATTTATGCTTATAGGCAACATACAGGTAGGTAAAGGTCTTTTGGATATAGATATGGGATATTAGATAGCGATGATATTAATAAAAAGAAAAATATGGCTTCAAAAGAATAAATATGAAAAATAAGTCTAATTTAATAAATATGGAAAAAATATGCATACATTTCTAGTTTTATATTATGGATTTTGGTTGTCATCTTACTTTAATAAATAAATTTTATTCTAATTTAGCATATTATTATATTTTTTCAGTCTTTTTATTTATTTATTGAGCTCTATAAAGTATAATTAATATTTATATCATGAGTCATGTTTCTACTTCAAACCAAGATGGAGATTTTGATGAGATGGATGGTAATTAACTCACTATTAATTTCAAGAAGGTGAAAACATCTGTTTAAAATGAGTCCTTTAAAAAGAATGATTAGATTCGTAAAGTTTGGAAACGAGACCAAAGTGTATTAGGCATTTTCAAACCATTGAAAGAGTTGGTCAAATAACTATAGATTAGCATTACCACCACGATTACTTGGAATTTATGATATGTTTCACATTTTATCATTATGAAAATATGTTTTTGATCAATCTAAAATCATCCAATATGACTTTGAAAAAATAAATATTTAGTCGAACATGTTATATTAACAGCAATCAATTAGAACTATAGATAAACAAGACAAGTGATGAGAAAAAAAGTAATTCTTATAGTCAATGTACTTTAACACGTTCAAATTGAGAGAAAAGCAATGTGGAAAGTTAAATCTAATATGAAATGCTAGTATTCAGATAATTTTAAATTTCAGTATGAAATTTCTATAATATAGAAAGATTATAACAATCTAAATTTTAATAATATATAATAAGATAAATAAATATATTTTCACAATTCCAAAATATACAATTAAAATATTCAAGTTTGTTAGCACGTAAAAAACATGCCAATTTGCAAAAACTTGAGAATTTTGAGATGAATGTAACATTGGAAGGAGCTTTTCACGTGAAATATATAATTATATGATTTATCATTTTCCAAATTCGAATAACATTATTATGAATTTTCAAAACCAAAATAACAATCCAATTATTCTATGGGTTTTTATATATTTTCTCCCTTATTATCCTCAAAGCAACAGCCAATGGGATAGGTTTTGGAGGAATCGAGAGGGAGGAAGAGTGAATCCAACTTGAACGGTGTGGTGGAGTGTTGAGAGAAGATCAAGGTAAGCAGATATTGATTTCTCCACTGTTCTAGATCAAGAATCCAACCAATGATATGCTTCCTTTTGTGTTATTGTGGGATCCAAACCAAGAACAATTGTGTTATTTTGCCAAGAGAAAATAGCTGCTATTGCAAGGAGTAACTATAGGAAGAGGAAACATAGAATAAGAAAATCTTGGGATCAATTGCAACTTGAAGAGGCATAAAAAGGTATGCTTTAATCCAACTTTGCATGAGATTTCCCTTGGATTTTTGCATGATTTATGCTCCAACTAGATTAAACTTCGAAAAGTTGAGCTATAAAATTTGATTTTTGAGTTAAATATCGAAAACTTGTCTTTGAATGACTTTAAGAATGTAGTTTACTTCATTAGACTTCTTATGAGCCATATGTTTGCTTTGCTTGAAGTTAATTTCATCTTAAAAAAGAAGAAAGTAGCTACAACACCCTATCTTGTAACTTGTGTATAGTAAGTTGAAATTCGAGGTATGGTATGCAGTACTTGACGTACAATATGTGGGGACCAATATTCTATACGTAAGAAAAAAAGACAGAGTTGCAACATTTCCTGTATCTATAACTTGAATACAGTACGTCAAAATTCGACATACAATATGTTAGGCATAACAGGTATAGTACATTGCTCAACGTATAGTATGTCAAGACTGATGTAACATATGTGAGGAGAGAGAAACAAATGAAATAAGAGAAAATAGGAGAATGAATACAAAATTGAAATTTTGATTAAAATAAGTAATTGCGAATATATTTTGCATAAAAAAAATATTTTATGATAAATTGTGCATCATTTGCTTCTACAAAAAATAAAAAATTATAAAAATGATAGAACATTCATCCCAAAAACATCAATTAGATAAACTAAAATACTTATGATATAAGTTATTATGATGTATCTTTGAAATATATTGATATAAACATAATAGTATAACATCAAATTATTATATTCATAAGTTGTTATTTTATATAATAATTTGTTAGTATCATGTATTTGTATGCAAATGAAATAAAACTTATGTATTATATATTACATTTTAATCACTATAATAACTAGAACACGAAATCAGAAATTGCAAATAAATAGTAAAAAAATGGAGCAATCATTGAAATTAGGCTTTATGAACTTGATGATAAAACTTATAACATGATATGAGATAATAAGCAAACGATATGATTTCCCTATAACATCATCTCATAACAGTCCAATATGATTAGATAATACTATCATCACTAGCATTTGGTGAAGAGCTTGATAAACGGATTTGCATCAAATCTCGTTCTCAGCTCTCATTAGTACTTTGTGCAAGGACATGACCAGTTAAGCATTATGATCACTAATACTTTGTGTAATGTGATAATAATAGAGATGATATGACTATGATTGCTGATAAGCTATGATGTCTTTGGGCTATGTTCTAGATGTAAGATGATATAGGATTTTGTGAAATAAGGATAATGGTCCTTTAGACAAAACAGAGTCATAAGCTTTTAAATATGAAACATGAGAAATATAAGAAATGATAAAAATAAAAAATGATGAAAAAGAGAATTACTACAAGATTGAAGGCATAAAATGAGCATGACATATATATGATCATTAATGACACATTCTTATAAGTACTTCTTAGATGTCATGTATATTTGTTTACTACACCTTAACGATTTAGGAGTTATTTTTCATTGCATTTCATTCGACTTTATTGTTTGTAGCTATTGAGTTTATTATGCTCTTTATTTATTTGCATTAAAGCTCAAGACATAGATGTACAAAGAACTAAGGGAATCTAATAACAAGTGATAGGACTTTGAGAGTGAGAGTTTAAGTTGAGCTTTGTGATGAATTTTATATAGGGTGTTCTAATGATTTGTACTTAAATAAATTTAGAGTTGTATATAAATACTTATAGAGATGTGTGATGATTGTGAATAGTATCTGAGGTATATATGTGTTTCATTGTAGTTTCTATTTTCTTGTTATTTTATTAAAAATAGATTTAAATGTATTTTCATCATCATGCTTGCCTAATTGTTGGTTTTGTATCCTCAGAATTTCTAAACTTGATATTTTCTGCTTGTTTTATTATCGCGTATTAATAAGAGAAATGGTTGGATGAGATGTGACAAAAATTTAATAAACAAAATCATTAAATACATGTCAAAGATGTAAAGAAAAGAATTATACCACGAAGTTAGAATTAATACTATTGAATACTTAAAAGTTGATAACCAAACAAAACTGATGTTGGATTGTGAAAGCATATATATGGCCTACTCTCAATCCATGCCATTGGAACTAATGTTGTTAATGCCTTAAAGAAAGTTCCATTTGAGTTATATAAAGTAATTCCAGTGAGCAATTTTCCTTTGGAACCAACAACCATAATAGAAAATTCTAAATAATAATATAGAAATGGAACATCCGACTAGATTACCTCTTTGAAAACTCCATCCTCAGTTGTGTGCCAAAAGGGGAGCCTTCCACAAAGCAATATGTATGTAATTACACCTATGCTCCACACATCGGACTCTGGGCCAGACTTCCGTTTCAATACTTCAGGTGCAACATAATAAACACTGCCAAAAATGTCATGAAATCTGTTTCCTATGAACAAAACATGGGTTAAAACACACGGATAGTCATAAATAGATATTGTAAGAAAAGATTTATAACGAAAACTACATCAAGGGACACAAGTAGCATATAGCATCAGGATTCTAGTAATAATTCGAAAGGCCAAAATCTGCTGCCTTAAGCTGTGAATCCTCTTTTTTTTTTTTTTGACTAGAAGAGGAAATTCTGAAAATAAAATAATGTTTATCTCGGAATCAAACCAAGTGCTTCAACAGTTGCAAATTAGCAGCTATATGACATTTAACCTCAGGCTTCATGTCTCGGTGTACAAAGCCATGCAAGTGACATTCAGTTGTAACTTTAAGCATCTGGTGCACAACTGCAGCTCCATCCTTCTCAGAATAATGGCTATCCTTTCTGAATTAGTAGAATCAGTTGAAATTAATGCCAAGTTCAGTAACAAACTGCACATCCAAATTAGAGTTGCCTGTTGGGAGTATTTTTTTTTTATAAACTACGATTCTGTCTACCAATGAAATATATGTCCTGCACACAAAGCCCAATCCAGGACTTCATGCATTGTATAGATCCATGCTTCACATGAATTAACTAAACTCCACAGGAATCCATAGGCATGTTTTTGAATCAAGTTGTTTTCAAGACAACGTTTTTTCAATTTCAATGTTCTAGGAAAATAATATGATGTATTACATTTAATTATACTTCACAACAGTATGTTTCAAATCACATTAATCATAACAGAACAATCACATATTCCATATGGATATAATACATAATGATACACCCTAATTATATTCCATAAACAGAGTTTTGGAAGACGCATTTGCTGCAAACCAAACTTTTGAACAACAATATCAGTTACACAAGAATTTAGACAGCCTTCCTTGGACATAATTTGATCCAGCAGTTCATCACCTTCACATAATCTGATAGCAAACAGAAATATTTAGGAAAAAAGGCTCACACAAGTAAAAAGAAAGAGTTAAAATAGTACCCTTTGCATTCAACTGTGTAACACATAGGTTAACTTGCATGGATATAAGCAAACAACGAACAGGTAGAAAGGCTCCATCTATAGATAAACATGATTTCGAACTACTACAATGATAAAGTTTAGGACAACATTTCTATTAAATTTAAAAAGGACTATTTGATCAATCATCATTGTCTTATAAGATTTTCTCTAAAAAAATTGATGGCAAAAAACATGCATAAGAAATTTGTTCTGTTAATTTTGTTTCTCATCTGGTAAAATCATATGCCATGCCTTTTGGCATCTTTGTTGAGGTCTGAGTTTTATTCATCAATTTCATGGAGAAATTTTAGGTAAACATATGATCAAATTCATCCATGCAGAAGCATTTCCTATGCAAGCATGTGGCTTATTGTATTTACAATATGTTATACTTATGCCCCATTTCAACCGTTCAAGTCCACCTACCTAACTCACATTTGTGCATGTATACAAGTAAAACAGTTAGAAATGTCCATAAAAATATCTTCAAACCAATTAAACCTAAAATTTTAATAAAAATCCATTCCTATTGAACTTTAAAAAGGATCATTTGACAAATCATTATTTTCACATCAACTTTTCTTTAAAAAATTAGTGATGGAACAGAAAATGTACAAAATTTTGTTCAGTTGCTTTTCTTCTTGTCTGACGAAACTAGTATGGCATCATGTCTCTTTGTATGTGTTCATGAACAACTCCCATGCCACATGCAATTTGCTACATACTTAAGTTGTAGTCCTAGATTTCCATCATAATTTTGTAGAGAAACTTTCAGCATGCGTTAGGAAAATTCCTCAAATCAAGGTGCAGTTTTACAACAGTACTTCTTGATATGACCAGACTGCTAACAATCATGACACAAATAGGCTTTAATAAAACTTAAAATACCTTTACCTGAGGATTCCTCCTTGATCCTACTCTCGAGGCAAATGCAAATGTACTCACTTTCCTGTTACTAATGAAGGGAAAGAAAGACAATTCCGTAGCAATATGAATATGCAACCCAGCCAAATACTTTGTGATAGTTTCTTTCTCTCTATGATTCACACCAAGACTGTCTCTAAACTCAGTGCTGTAATCTCGCATTGACTGCACCTCTTTCAGTCAACTCATGATACTTCCTCATCTAGCTTTCTAATAGCTTATAAGATAAAACTCTTCTCACAAAAACTACATAAACTAACTCCAACTACAATTATTACAAAAATAGAATATAGAAGGTTGTTCCACCATAGTAATGAATGATGGGTTAGTATCAACTTTGCAAATGATATCTTGAAACTTGTATGCCCATAAATAACAAAATACATTTCCAATTGATCCAGTCACACATCTATCTTCTTGATGTCAACCTCTCTTACATACAATGAACTATTGATAATTGAAATTAGTAAACTGAATTGAGAACATAGCAAAAAAAGAAAATGACAAAAGTACAAAGAAACTCAAATACTTAATTAGAGAAAACCTAAAACAAATCTACAAGCAGACTCTAAACCTCATGGCAACAAACTAGAGACTCAAAAAGCCCTTGGCAATACTAAAAAGCCCAAAATATGCCCAAAAGAGATCTCATCCACCTCTCATTCCCAAAAAAAAAAACATGCCAATATCACCCCCAAGGTCCTTTTATAGTTTTCAAGGGCCCTTGGAACAGCAAGAAATACGAAAAAAATAAAAGATTTAATCATAATAGACTAGGAAATAAATAAAGCCCAAGTCCCAAAGAGACATTTGAAATCAAATCTCAAGCAAATTTGTGCAAGGTATGCAAATCTCAAATTCATTCATATCTAGAAACCTCCAGCATAGTTGTAAATCTAGTATAACTTCCTCAGAATTCAATGAATCAAAGTGCATTAGATCATTGACAAGATCCTCCAAAACTTTTCGGACTATGGCATGGTCAAAATTGAACTATAACATTTTTGAAAATAACTTGAAATTTTCAGCCTGCATAGGTTTATCCCACACTCATTCTAATCATTCTCAATAACACCCATCGAACCTTGCTCCAATTACTTCATACTTCCACAAGTTTGTCGAACCTTTAAAGACATTCACGAAACATAGCAATTCCGTCTTGAAGGCCACAACAAGACCCTTGAGGTCTTTTTATTTTTCAATAAGACAAGTCCTTTGAGAAATTGAGTTGACAGGTTAAGCATGCCCCTTAAGACCATAATTCATCTCGAAACTCCTCGGGTGTGACAATTATTTCTTCAACATCTTTCATTCACTGCAAGAAAATCTTCACACTACTACAATATCTCTTGAAACCTTGACTCAAAACAAATACTCTAACACCACCTTAAGCCACCTCGATAGCTTTGAAGAACAATTCTCAAGATCATTTTTACTACCCTTGAGTATTCTCAAGCCCTATAGCTCCTCTCAAGTTGCCTTCCAAATTTCTATAGAACCTCTTAGTAGACTTCTATGATCCTCTCAAATTAGTCAACTCCACTTATCTAATTATTATCATGATCTTAATAAATTAATAACTAATTATCAAATAAATATGATTAAAAAACAATATATTATAAGAAATTATTAAAGTAATTAATGTAATAACAATAAACTTAAAGATCTTTAAAAATATCAATTAGTAAGACCAAGTTACATTTAAAAATGATCTAATGAAAAAATTTATTTTTAAGCATCACGTTAATAACTAAATTTAACTTAAAAAAGGAAAAATACATATAATGTGTATGTAATAAAATGACAATATGAAAACTAGAATGGATTTAGTAAGATGCTATAGCTAATATTAAAATACTTAAATTTCTTTTACATTAAACATACAATTAATTGATCATGCCAATTTTATAAATTTCAAAAAACATAATCTAAGAATTTTTGTGTTCAAATGTTGAGATATGTGATTTTGGTATTGTTCATTCTGCAAATGTTGGATAAGTGTATTGGTTGGGTGAAAATGGTATGAAGCTTGTATACGGTAATGCATAGGCTACATAAGGGCAAAACCTGGATGAGTGCATTGTCTGGCGTCGTGCATTGCAGTGTGCACATGAGTAGCCAAGTGCTACATGTTGCAATGAGCACAATGCACATGAGTAGTGTGGTCCTGTGTGTGGGAGGGCCCTATGGCTGCTACAAGTAGATGGCATGTGGCTTGGCCAACCGGCAAGTTTTGTGCAATTGCTGCAAGAACCGAGAGTTTGTTGATGGGAAAGAAATTAAAAGAAGTGGGCATTGTACTCTTGAGAATGATCACAAAACTAAGATGTTGATAATTGATGGACATTTGAAGTACTTGTATGTACAAGCATAGTTAATGAATGCAATGAATATTGAAAAAGAGCAATAATCATGTTCTTCGAATTAGGGAAATACTGAAGATTTGTGCTTAGGCTTAGCTCACCATACATATCATGGAGTCATTGTTTTAGCTCTTGGTGGACTAGCAACCCATCAGGAGTTCATCAACAACTCATTTATTTTGTTTGATTTGTTAACCCATCACTTGATTTATATGACACTTAAAAATCATTCAACTCATGTATGTATTCTCTTGTAAAAACATGTCTTGAGTTGTTAAGCCTTTTAGAATTGCATCAACATATTAATAACATCATTGCAAACCATTTTAGATTAAATTCAAGCTTTAAATTAATGAAATCAAATTCAAAACATGTTCTTCTCTGCCCAATGATTGAATGATATGATGCTTAAAATCGTACTTGTATGGTCTGCATTTAGGGGTATAGATACTACTAAAGTTTAAGTTTGTCATGACATCATATAGGCACGATGGGTTCATCATACAGATGCAACTATCACTTAGATTTAGAATTAATGCGCAAACTTAGTTGTACAAGGTATCGTTCTTGTACGTGTTGCTTATTTTATGAGTTGAGTCTACAGTAGTACTGTATGAGTACGAAACTTCCTTTGTATGAGTACACTATTTATTTCCTCTTTAGAACTAATCATATATATAAGCTTAGTAATGATCAAATATGTTCAATTAATACTATCAAGATACTGTAGTTTGGTTATGCACTTCATAGTCCTTATAAGTTCTACTTTATAAGCTCATAATGACTATTGTATAGTATGAAGTAAAATATCATATCCATGAAAAGGATGTGATTTGTTATTAGAAGTTAGGTTAGGTTGACTGAAGATGGATGTAGGTACTTAGACTAAACTATTAAAAAAATTTGTGCCATTTCTGCTTTGTTTTTGTGCTTTACTTGTTTCGCTATTACACAATAAATACAATAGCTGCACAATAGATTTGAAAATTAATATACATTTTCTAAATAAGATTTGAGACCAATTAAGAATAACAATTGATTTACCTTAAAAAACTATTTGAGTTAATTAAAATCAATTAATAAAGCAAAAGTTTTGATTACTATCTATACTTGTATTTGAAATCAAGAAGTTTTAAATCTTTACAATTCACTCATTCACTTGTGGTTATTACTTGTCTTCAATCTAACAAATGGTATCAAAGCAAAATTTTGTCAAGGGAAGAAATTTCTAAGATAAGATCCTAACTTATTCTCATTTTTGTGTGGTGGTATACTTTTGTGTCATCACTATGGATAGACCTATTTTATTTGAAGAAAAATATTTCTTTACATTAAAAAATGCTTTTAAATCTTTTATTATAAAAATAGATCATAACTTGTAATTTATTTTAAAACAACCTTAATTTATAACTACTAACTCAAGTGATAGATCCAAAATATAGAGACAAACAAATGCAAAATGAATGAATTATCTATATTGTGTTTTGTTCTAATAACTTGGAATTAAGATATATCATCTAACTATTTATATTGAAGTGATGTAGGTGTTAGAAAAATTATATAATGAAAAGCAAGCTAAGATCATTGATGAAGACAAGAGAGAAAATATATAAAGAAAATGGTACAAAAAGAAAAGATACAAAAAACTGGTTCAAGTACTTTTGATCCAAGTCGTTCAAACAAAGGTATGCACTTTGTATCATATTCCAATGATTCTTTATCTGAACTAAACACAAAGTCAAAACTTACTCCATGACTATGTAAACATAATTATCATCTTTAAAAGCATTGTAGAAGTAAACTACATTTTCATGGCCTCGCAAAGGAGATATAACTATTAGCAATAAATGCTAATTTACAAGGCTATCTTTCTTGAATTCAAAATAACAAGAGACAAGATGTTAGCTAACTAGAGATACTGTTCCACTACAATAAAATGTTTATTTGATCTAGCATTAGAAGCAGTGAATTATAATTTAGACAGCCCTCATTTTCTTAGTATGATCTAATCCCCAGCCAAAAGCATTCTTTCCCATGCCCAATATAACCCCCAAATCCTTGGGTGTACTACTAAGAAAAAATAATGGATAAATAAAAAAATAAATAGCATGCCTTTAAATAAATAAATAGCAAATTTAAGTTTATAATACATAAAAAAGCTAATTGAAGAAACATAGATTGTCTTTGAAGAATTAAATAATCCATCCCAATGAAGATTTGACCAATCATACATATATGATAGAATTAATGAATCATCTTCATAAAATAATGGTTCTAAACAAGTCAAACAATTAGCACTGATTTCAGACAAATAATTAATTGATCATTGCATTTTACATTTAATTAAGTGATTGAAAAAGTTCAAGTTAACCACCACTAACTTCTTTAAATAGTTATACATTATATATAATTAGCCACTAATTGCTATACTAAAATTAGCTTATCATGCATACTTTCACTTATTTGGCATACAAATATATGTAACTGTAATATTAGTTATTTGATTTGTTGTAGTCATCCTGCATAAGTCAACTTAATTATTTCCTTTATTATGTGGTCAATAAACGGGACACATACACGTCAATTCATGGATGGCAGATAGCCAATGCATTAGCAAGTTCTAAATGGGCTGGGAAGAAAACCAAAATCAATTCATATCACATGATGTTCGTACGTAGCTCATACTGGGTTCAACCCACCCATTCTACATTCCAGCCTTAGATTAAACACTTCTATCTGGCTAGATACTTAATAAGCTGGATATGAGTATTGCTTAGCTCAATGTATTCAGCTAGGTAAGGCTCAATTGTGGACTAAAGTTGACAACAATCACTACCCAATTTGTATTTTATATTTAAGATATAACTTTTCCAAATTTAATTGTTGGAATAACTATCAAACAGTTGGACTCAAAAATAAAATCATTAAATTCCTATTCTTAAACAATGAACCCTTTTCCTCTCCATCAGCCTATTGATGTTTGGATTGCTCTAAAATTAATAAATACAACTAAACCAACCTTGAACATTAGCATGGTGGGCAATAACAAAAAAACAGATAGCCTTTGATGTCAAAATAATGACATGGGCATATTAGCTCATGGTTGACTAATATCCATTAATCAAGGTGATTTGTCCATACAAGTAGAATAAAAAAGGAATCACCTTATATTGGTTCATTAATCTTGGCTAGGACTATATGCAAATCATAACCATGGTCAACCTAGAGATGACCCAAACCAAATTAGCAAGTAATTCTTGACAAGAAATATGTCAGTTTAACTAGTTGGGCACATTTTTTGACACCCCTAAGGCACTCACCTCATCTCATGAGGTTTGATTAAAATGGAAATTGCTAAGTTATCAATCTCATATCATATGAACTAGCATTTTTGTTGTCCTTATTTCTTCTTATAATTCAGTCTTCTCTATCTTAGTGGTGAAAGTAACCTATATAGCACAATTAGTAACAAAATTTAGCAACAAAAAATTTAGACACTTTTAGAAGGCCATTGCTATCTAGAAAATTGTATCAAAATCTTGAAAATTATTCTATTATTTGTGGTTGGAAATAGATTAACATGTTAAGGACGGTAAGACACATCAAAACGTTATCCTCTCAATATCCCAACTACTTGTGTGAGTATGCATGAGCCAATTTCAAGACCTTTTTACTAATAAATTCAAATTGAACTTTTACTTGTGACAAGATGATTACTTTACATGAATTTTAGTTGCATATAAATATAAAAAGATTATCAAATTCGAGTAGATTTAAGGCTTCAGCAAACCTTGCAATCCAAGCTTGATTGCTAAAAAGTAACTTGTTCCCAAGTTTTTAATCACTTTCACAATCAAACTAGCTAATTGATATAATCAACCAAGGCACCAAGAATTATCCAATTTAAAATTGTTAAAATATTTAACCACTTGAACATTTTGAGCCCATCCTCAAGGCTATTCTGCATGTATTTTGGTAGGTTTTCTTGCTTCTATTTCTGCATTTGTATTTCACGTGCAATTTTCATAGAACCCCCATAACTGGCTCTCAAACCATAGGGTTTCCATGATTGCATTTTCAACTTACACCATACCTCTATTTTTTACATCAAGATGGCCTGTGTCAATGTTGAATAAGCTATAATCTAGTCGAATTTGGTCTCTAAAGGCACACTACAGCTGTACTGGGGTTTTGTACCATATCATACCACATTTATATCTCCAAGATTTCGAAATCAAAACCTAAGAAAAAAAAAAGACCACTATTTTTGCAAAAACATTTGGTTCATTAGAAATCTAGCTCAAGGAAATTGGAGATAAAATTAGCATGTCAATCTTCAAAGTAAAATTAGTGATTGACAAGCATACTAATAGGATGAGAATTTGACATGCATAGAGTGGTGTGTTCTTTCTATTTTTTTCGTTTATGCATATCATATGATTAGATGCATAGATTTTACATTTTAATCTCTATTAATGGAGAAAATATTTTCATGGGCAAAGACATCTCATGCAAGATTATTTAGATAGAAACCTGGCATTCCATGAAGCATCATAAGCAAGAGTCCTCTGCAATAGTTCATGGAACCAAAACATTGGGCATTACAATCATTTTGACTTTTAAGATCCTACTCCAATTAAATTCAAAGCTAGCATTAGATAAGGCCAAGGGGTGAAGACACATTATGATAAGAAAATACAAAATGATTAAATGGTCATGGACTAACAATGGTCCATATTTTGGTCTCTAGTGCTCAAGGATTTGGTCAAAACTTGGGCATACCTTGAAGTAGGTTTGTACACAAGTTCGATAAGGATCAGATCAGCCCTAACACCAATTTGATTCACAACATATTCTATCGATTAGCAATTGGATTAGGTTGTGCTTGACCCAAATCAATCTAAAATTCATTAGCTTTAAAATCAAGTAGAATTAATGGTCAATTTGGATGCCAAGCAAAAGATTATGGAGATCATAAGAAGAGATAAAAAAAGGAGAAAAATCCTTGTTTTTCACTTATGATAATGTGCACAATTTTAATTGGATCCTTTCTAATGTCTTTGAACATTAGGTGTATGGCTTGGTCATTATAAATGGCTTGAGGTGGATTGGAATTTAGTGCCTTTCAATTTGATGGAACTATAGTTGATTCAAACTTCTGGCTTTGTATTCTTAGAGTTGACCTTCTTTTAGAACCATTTAATCAAATATTTTAGAGCTCTGCATTCAAAAGTGTTGTGCTTATGATCTTTATAAAATTTACAAAATTTGGTATTGTCTCAATTATTTGTTGAAGAAAAATTAGCTTATAGTACAAGCTCTCTTACTTGATGGTAGCAAGAACTTTTTCATGATAATCATTCAAAGGTGTTTCATAATGTGAATTTTGAGAATTTATAAAAGGATGGTTGCCTTGGTTATTTTTTAATAGAAAACACTAAAAGAACTTTTGATGCCTTCTAGTTAGGTGATACTTATTTTGTTCATTGTGCTTCAGAGAAGGTACCTTTCTTTTCAACCTACCAATTAAGGTGGAGGACTCTTCCTCATTTATTTAGCTAATGGATCTATCAAATATTTCATGTAAAGATTTTAAGGGTTAGTGAATAAGGGATTTTTGGAAGTCAAGAAGTTGCAATGACCTAATGAGAGGAGCTTATGTCAATCGAGAATCATCCTAATTAATCTCATTGATAGTGCCTTTCAAGTGTTAGAGAAAGATGCAAAGAGATTTGCTCTCAAGTTTGCTCATGTTGGGGAGAGATTTAAAGGCCTTCTTGGCTGTGATATTATTGGTGAATGTTCAAATGAACATTCGTTTGATAGATCAAAGAAAAGGATCTTAGGTATTGTTCCAAAACCACTTTGAACTAGGCTCTTTAAGTGGAAAAGATTTTATTTGACATGCCCATTTTACATGTAGACTAGTTATAGTTTCAAATTCATAAAAAAAACTATATAGGTTGGAATTTCAAAAAAGAAAGTGAAAGAGGTTAATTGTTGTTTAGGTGGTAGAGTAGTGAAATTTTTCATTGGAGTAATAAAGAGGTCCTATTAGATTAATATAAATTGGAATATATAGAGGATGGTTGGATGAATGAGGTGATGGAACTAGTGAAGCTTCAAATCTTGGCTTGGTAAAGAAAGAGAATGAAGTGGGATTGAAAATAGGAGGATGCAAAACAATAGGGAGTTGGAGGTGTACATGTTGGTGGAAGTTGGGGAAGGACAAATTGAGCATTTTTTAGAAGAGGTGAGGTAATAAAGCTCAGGTACTATTAGAGTAGGCATTTAAGCTTTAGGGGTAGTATGGGCAAGTTGCCAATAAGGAATTTGTTGATAGACTGCCTCATTCACTGAACAATCAAACAATCTAACACAATTTTGCATGTATTCACATGATTCAAAAAAACCAAGATCTAATATGGACTAGCCCTAGACTATCATAAGGATGCAAACATGGTCTCTAACATGATACAATATAGCTAGCATGGTGCAACATATACATAAATCATGTAACTTCTTGTGGTGGCACAGCACTTGAGTTAGGATCTTTAAGCTTCAACAATAAAAACAATTTAAGGAGCTATTTTTCTAATACACATAAAGCTTAATGATGTTTTAATACATGTATGAAATTCAATTTTTTATGGCAGTTAGTACTTGCATAATTAAGTACAACCAACGCATGCTTATTTCGCCCATGAATGTAGTATAAACAAGACACCCAAAAATTTAAATATAAAATAATATGTAGAATGACTAGGCCACACCTCATGAAACTCGTTGAGGAATGGAGAAAGGTTAACCAACGACCATGTTATCAATATTGCTTCTATCCTTAAATTCTCTTATAG